>APFE030443235.1:28038-50271 GCA_000404065.3 Pinus taeda | reverse complement strand
AGTCAATGAGCATTTCAAGCAGTCGCACATTGGCCTTCATGTTCGGCAGTTTGAGGAATTTGAGCAAGCTGCATCCTCATAAAGCATCCAAGGCTTGAGGATCATTCATAACTTCATTATCAACCGTTGCATGTTCTCTTTCACGCCATGTGATCGGCATCCTGAGAAAAAATTGGGTTTCAATCGTTAGTTTTTTATTATAATTGACTCACAGCGTATACGTGGGTTACTATATACACAATCGCGTATAGGGCCCGCGTGTACGCGGGTTTCACATTATCAACCTGCGTATATGCCGCAGTGAAATTTTGAATAATAGTTCAACGGTGAAACGTCAATAGAAAATCCTAAAACTAGTCACAATGAATTGCAAGCTAAGTGTAAGGGTTACCTGGAAGATTTTGAAGAATTTCAACGGTCGAATTTGGCACACGAGAAATTTGCTCCTTTTGCTCCAAATATTTGCTCTCCAACTCAATTGGTAACAATGGTGAGTCCAAAATCCTTTTTATAAGTTTTGAAAATGCAAAATTTTTTCAAATTTTCATTTTGTTTGGTCTCATGTGACTTTTAACTTGGGAGCTTGGAGTGCCGAGAATGGTTTGCTTTTCAGGACATTTTCGACATTTTCGACTTTTTCGAGATGGTTCCATGACTGTTGACCCGTCATGGCAGGTATCGTTTTTTCACTGGCATATAGATTAGGGACATCATTTTTCCATTGCATCATGCATACTAGCCTCCATCTGTCGATACATCTACCATAGGGTCGATCCCATCGTGTTATGGTTCGTAAGCCATCTTCACTTGCCGATTTTTTAAATCATGACAGATGGTAGAGCCATCCTTTACATGGGCATCGTAGTTAGCACCTCACTAACATTTTTTTCCCATGCTACTTCAATTTGAGTAGGCTCGGGGGTCCTCTGTAGTCCCGCCATGACTTATGTGTTGAAGACTCATTCCTATTAGCTTCATCACTTTTTTCTGGCCTTATACCCTAGAGGCTTCGTTGTGTTGAGTTGTACTACTGCATTACATGTTGACCATTTGCACCTTTTGGCCTAGAGCCGGCTTCACTTGGACTCGTGTTTAAGCCAACTTTTGACCATGACTTTTGCAAAATCAACCTTGCATACCTTTGACTTCTGCAACTTGACACACCTTGACCCATGGAAGGAACATACCTTTGAGTGTCACTGACCAGTTTTCGCCTCCCTGCATTGAGCATAGGAATGTTCCACACCTAGGAACTAGATCATCTGTTTCATTGACACTTGTTCTTTCCACTATACCATAGCATTCTTTTATTCTTTTTTGAGCTTAATAGAAAAAGACAAAAAAAATTAAATATTCCAAAAAGAGCGGGAACGGGATAGTATTTCCATCTATTATTGGCAGCTAGAGTCAGTCATGTCGCGCTTGAACAAAGCACTCAAAACAAAGTCTCCTCCGTGTGGGCGGGATTTAACTTGACTTAGGTATGCCTTAACCTTGTTATTGAGTCAGTTCTCCCCCAATTGGTTATCTCTTCCAATCATATGGAGGGTTCGCTCGTGCCTCCTGCATGACGAACTTATACAGATTCATCATATGCTGCCATATAGTCACATTGAGTCGTGCTTTTGTTCAAGGGAAGTTAGCCTGAGTCGGCCTCTCTGCGATGTCTCTTGACTCATTTTTCAGTCAGCCATCCTGGTTGTTAGTGTCATGTCTATCATCACATCAGTTATATTGGTCCTTTACTCGTGCCGATTTAAGAAGGTCTCCATTGACTTCTTGCTGGCGGGTCTTGTCCTTATCAACGACAACACCTTGCTAAGGGCAGGCCTAGAGCTACACCCTAGCCCTATTTTCAGTATTGATAGGTTACCATGTGCTCAACATCGATCAGTATCATGGTTCTTTGACTGAGTGGTTTCCCTTGTGTTCGACATTAGCTTACATTATCACACATTGGGATTCGTGCAGTACCTTGGTTTCCATTTGACCCTCTTGGTGGATACCTCGCCTTTGTGTCGGCTTTCATTATTGGTTGGTTCAGAGGGTTTCTACCGTGCGCTAGCCACATCTTGTGTACGTCGGAAACGTACTTCGGTTTGGTTACTACATCTCTTTCGTCCGATTCCTTCCACATTATTGGCCTACGGGTTACACTCGTGCTAGATTGATGAATGATGCCTTAATGCCTTCCTTCTAGTGGATCTTTCCCTATCGACTCCGACCCATTTCTCTGGGGCAAAGATCTAGAGTCCATTTGGCAATACCTTGGGGTTTGCAGTCATTAGTGGCAGATCCTTCGCTATCGATAGTGGGAAACCATCATTGTCTCCTGATCGATAGATTCTTACAGGAGTTCGACTCCAACTCATTTATTCGCACTTGTTGGTTTGTACTGGGTACCTTGACGCTCATTATCATTATTGGTGAGTAGTCTTGCGTTTGTTAATGGTATACATCAATGACCGGTAATCAAATGATTTCTCACATGGTCGAATTCAAATCATTTATTCCCATGGTGTAGAAATGTACCATGGCAGCCGGTGAAGACCTCAGGTTGTATCAGCATTCATTGGTTCACTTGACAATTGCTCCTGTTGCTGCTAGTTGATACCACTCCACCTTATATGTTGCAGTCAGTCATGGCGACATTCTATATGCTGGCACCTGAGTTGGCAGTGTAGTACCATCCTTTTCCATCATGTTCGGTTGGTACCTTTTGGGATCAGTCTTTGATATCAGTAATCCGTTGTATTTCTCAACATCATTGACAGTTTTATATGTGATATTCAGACATGTACTTGTTCGATCATGATCAGATGATCCATTATGTATTTTCCAGTCATTTATACTTGTATACTTAGTGGATCCACTTGTACTTGATATGTGAACATGATTTTCTTTCTTTGATGGGTATGCCCGCCTCAGACGATGTTTCTTTCTGATCTTCTTTTGTGGCTTGGCAGGCTGAATTCTGGTGAAGTACTCGGTTTTTGGCAGATTTCCTTTCCATGTACTTGCTTAATATATTTCGGCCATCGTGTTCCCCTTCTGACCTCATATATTAGGGGGCATCTGTTTTAGCTCCAAATCTCACTATTATGGTTTGTGATGCTGCACTCATGGCCTGGGGCATCCCCTCCTTCCAGACCTGGTCCCAAATTTAAAAAACAGTGTTTTATTCCCTGTACGCGACATTTCCCTGAGTTAAACGCGTGTATACACGGGTCTGCATATACCCAACCCACGTATATGTATTAAAACACTTAAAAAAATATAAAACTCCTTATTTTCGGGAGAAGATCGCAGGTTTTACCTGCTGATGACCTGTTAGTGCCCGTGGCCCAACTGTTCCCAACCAATTCCTAACTAAAAAACTACTTTGGGATTGTTATAAAAAGACATCAAAGGGAAGTCCTAAGGGAGGAGAGAAGAGAGAGAAAGGTTACTATACTGAGATTTTCCCGCTCACCAGTTCTGAAGACCCTTGTGCCTTCTGCACTTTCCCCATTTGTACAGGAAACTCGTGTTTCCTTGTGATTTGATGTTCATCCACTAGTTATGGCATCATGGAGTGAGTCTTGGAAGGAGATATGTTAGAGGCTTGAGGCTGGACAGATCTGGAAGGAAGCTTTGCTTGGAGCCTGCGAAAGGTTAACTAGGTGATATTAATCCTTTTGTATATTCTATTTGTCTATAATAAAGAAACACGTCTTGGTTCACGATATGCTTCTTCTTTATGTTCATGATGTTCATGTTTGAATTTCATGTATGAATGGTTGTTTAAAGTTCATAACTAACCTCCTTCTTTTATAACATAAAGATGATTTTTATATAAGTCTTTGCCCATATACTGTTGCATTCTTTGGAATCATTTGTTTTGTAGGACAAAGGAGCGAAAGGGACTTGAAGAAGGTTTTGGACCCTTGAGGAACTTCTCAAACGTAGGAGCTAAGGTACGTCCTTCTTACTTTAGAATTTGCTTATTATAGCTTTATGGTTGTGTGAGTGTGTGTTTCTCTGTTTAGACAACTTTCACTCTGCTAGGGTTTCCACCCAAAAGCCCTAGGGGAGCAAATCCCTCAACATGCACCACGATCTACTAGACCTTCCGGGATCATTAACCACAATATATATACTTTCAGGTCCACTTCCCCCAATCGCAAGTCATAATCGATGAAGCCCGGGGCTTATACATAAGGCGCACTGCAATATATCGAACCCGTTGAGACTATTAAACACAGCATATATGTTTTTCGGGTCTAGCCTATCACTAATCGCAATCGGTAGTCAATGAAAGTGAAGCCCATGCGATATGCGAAGGGCCGATGAACGGACGTGACGATAATTATATGCCCGGGTGCATAATATTTGAAGTCTAGCCTTACGGTCTGGCCGCAGGTTTTCCCGTGTTTTCTTGTGTGTTTTGATAATGTGTTGTGGTCTAGGTTTCGAAGGAAAGTCTTATAGATGGGATTATTAATTGTGGCACATATATATTTCAGCTCTGCTTCCCCAATCACAAATCACAGTCAGCAGAGTCCAACGCTTATACATAAGGTGTGATACCATATGGCGAACCCGGCGATAATTATTCGTGCTGGTGCATAATATTTGAAGTCCGGCCTTATGGTCTAGCTGCAGGTTTTCCCATGTTTTCCTGTGTATTTGATAAAATTTTGTGGTCTGGGTTTTCAAAGGAAAATCTGATAGGGGTGATCTTGCATGTGATTTCCCATTGCAATGTGCGATTGCGACTTGATCGCAACACAACCTTGGCTGAACCAGGGGCCGATTCTTTCACACTCCCTCCTTTTGATTTCCTTACGCCTTATCATTTTATAAAGTTTTAATGATGGAAAGAGTTGTTCTTAGGTGTTTCTCCCATATGTTTCATAATCATAAAGTTAATTTCAATTATCTCTGTAGGCGAGGAGTAAAAGACGCATGAGTGGATCCAAAAAGTTCATATATGCGGGTGTGTTCTGTTTAAAGATCCGGCCTTAGGCATTCTTGGTCGGGTTTCCACGCATTGCCTATGTATTCCAAAAATGAATTTGTCCCAAGTTTCATCATGAATAGATGACACGCAACCATTCTCCTTTTCATCAGCATCTATTCATTTCCCTAGGAAATTAAGCGCTCCAGGAGTTATGCCCTTTACGTGTCAGCAGTTACACCGACTATTCTGTGTCTGTATATTCTGGTTTGTATATTGAAAAGAAAAGGGGAGGTGAAAATTTAAGGGAAGACCAACGGTCATTTCCTTCTACATAAGTATTACCTCCAAAGATGAGGGGAGGAATTTCTTTTGGGAAGAACAAATTTTGATTTATTGTGCTAATAAAGAAGACTATTTGGGTCAAGAAGGAGCCTTTTGTTTCAGATTTATTTTTCTCTTCTTTCATGTGTTTAGAATCAAGGTGTTGTTGCTGGCATAAAGATAAGTATGTTTTTTTTTGTGCATATTGATAAAAGACAGTTCATGATTAGTCTTGGTTATTCAAATATAATTTGTTATCATGGTTAATTCATGAAAGGTTGCTAATTCGAAAACTTGTTAAACATCAGTTGCAAGTGTTATTTGTATGGAAAGGAATGTGTATTCTTGTATGAGTAATTGGATTGCAATTAAGATTTAATACAACCTTGTTCATCTGCGAACCAGTAATTGATTCATTTGGACGTGGAATATATATATATGATGTTTAATCTCTTTCATTATGCTATTGCATGATAGACTAGAATAGTTAAGATTAGTAAAGATAGGATTTAATATATATAGGTTAGTTGTTTCTCTTGTTGATTTAATTGAAGTCTTCCTCTAGGGAGCAATATTTCAACACCTATAATAGTTCACGAGATCCTTTAAAACCCGTTGGAACTAGCCACTACAAACGAAAGCAAATCTAATTGGGGCTTGCGATCGGGTTAGTTCTCCTTGTTGGCACAGCAAAAATTCACCATGTCAACAAATTGGCACTAGAAGGAGGGCCTGAACTGTCGTCCACAGATTTTCAGGATTTCATCTACAAATGTCATGCATGGATTCAAAAATATTAATGTACAGATCGTGAAGGTCAAAAATATCATTCTGCCCATTTGGAAGAGCCTCATTTCGAAGAAACAAAGAGCCCTCTCAATCCCCCTCTCAATCCGTGTCTGGGTCACCCAAAGAAGATAGATTATGGGAGTATCTTGTCACTCAGGAACAATCAATCAGAGTGCTTACTCGTGCCTATGCTCGCTCCCTATCTCAGCTTACCATCTTTTATTCTTTATCTATGACAACTAAAAGAAAGCCAAGGATCCTTCTCATAAGTGAAGAGGCATCTGCAGCCCCTTCTCTTGAAGAAATTGTGCTAGACTCTTTGCAAAATATCGACACTCCTTGGGAAGAAATTCCCAAGGATTCCCCCTCTGAAGATAATCCCTGGTTTGATTTGGGAAATCCTAGAAAAGAACACCTCAAAGAAACCTTCAACCAGAACCTCCCTATCCATAATATGGCTAATGTTCCCCCTCTAGGTGGGAATCTGCCTCTATCGTACCCTCCAAGTGGGAATTAGCCTCCACCACCTCCTCCAGGTGGGAATCAATCTCCACCTCCTCCGGGAGCACTTCTTTCCTGGCTCACTCAAGATTCCATAGTGGTACATAGGCAACAGCATGCCTCATGCAAGAACGCAGAAACAGTATTGCCTAAATTTTACCCTGACTGGGGAGACACTACTAATAACCATATTCACTCTTTCTTCCTAGTCGTGCACATGTTGGGGGTAGCCAATGAAGATGTTGTATGTCTCTTATTCCCTTTTACTCTAATTGGTGCAACCTCCACATGGTACTTTAGCTTGAGAATAGGATCAATCACCTCATGGGGTGCCTTTCAATAGGCCCTTTTAGACAAGTTTGGCGATGACAAAGCACCTGCGACCTTAGTTTTAGAACTATCCCATTTGAAAATGAACACCAAAGAGAAGGTCAAGGATTTTAACATCTAGTTCAAAACTTTGTTCAATAGAATCCCAGCTAACACTAGACCTACTGATGAGGTGCTCATGGAATTCTACATCAATGCTCACCTTGTCTCTACGACGATGTGGATCAAGAGGAGTAACGCACGAACCTTGCAAGGTGCTATCAAGGAAGCAGTAAAATTTGAGAATGAAATGATTAGTCTCACAACATGTCATCATACGACTGAAGGAAAAAAGCATCTCAGCCATCCAAGAAGAATAATGGGAGTGATAAAAAAGTGACTGAGATGAAAGAAAATGACACCACATATGTGGAAGGTTTGCATCAGATCATTAAGAAATTGATGAACACATTTATCGATATGAAAAGGAATTCTAGAGAGAGTGGAGGAGAGTATAACAACAGAAAACCATTCAAACCTTTCTACCATAAGAAAACAGAAGATGATCATGGTCAACTTGCGTTGCCTGCTCCACACAATGAAGGGGGTTTAAATATGAAAGAGCTGGCTCTAATCGAATCACTCCTTGCCAAAGAAGAACCTATAGTGGAGCTAGTGCTAGAACAAGAAAAAGAGGATGAATACTAAGCAGAAGAGCCTGTGGATGAGGAATCTCAAATCAATGTACTGTGGGATTTCTATACAAACGAGAACGATGACAACGAAGGAGATAGTACTGCACAAACCCACACATGATTAAAGGCCCACTTGCAGGTGTGACGAAGCCAGTAGACCAAACAAAGAAAGATGTTCACCCTTTGAATGCATCCACTCTCAAATTTCTTGTTGAGAAGGGTAGACCCAGTGGTGATTCCAAGAGCAATCCAGTTGTAAACTACCTAGAGAAAGAAAATACATCTCCAAATGCAATGAAGGTGACTCAAAATGGTAAACTCCCACCTAAAAATGGCAAAACCAGTATGTTTACTATGCCCTACCCTATCTATAACATTAATTACAACATTGTGGATGATATTAAGAAATCTCGGGCTAATATCACGTACTTCGATTTGCTAAAATTAACACAACAAAGAGATCTACTGTTGAAAGCTATGAATGAACAGAATTGCAAAACTCCCACCATCTCGAGTAGCCAAACCAATAAGTCAACATCTAGACCTGTTAGTACCCCCTGTATAGCCCAAAACCGATCATCTATGGAAGCCACTCTATCCAAAATGAATCGAAACCCCCAATATGTCAATGCAGCCATGATAGGAAGGAAATCAAAATCCATGACTCCACCTTTCCTTATCACATTTGAAATCTTCAACATGAACGTACACAATTGCTTGGTAGAATCAAGTGCCTCATCCATTGTGATACCTTATGCTGTTGCTAAAGGACTTCATGTGATACCTGATAAAATTGGAACTCGAATTATGCAATTGGATAGGACAAATGTGAAAGTAATTGGGGAATTCAAATATGTGTTGATTTAGATGGCTACTAAACCACAATAAACACAAGTCATCGATATAGTTGTAGTTGACATACTCAAGGCTTATGGAATGTTTCTTAGTAGGGACTGGTCAGCAAAACTGAATGGATATTTCTCAACTGATTGGTCTCATCTCTTGTTGCCTCAGAAGGGAAAAGGTGATATGCTGAGAGTTGATCAAGAAAGATACATGAAGTATCTGGTGACGAAACTAAATGGCCCCAATGAACCTGTAATGTTTACCAACTCTATCCTTGGGAATTATAGCTTCTATGTTTGTGCCATCGAAACCTATTTCGGAGAATTCCATGTAGAGATAGTTGAAGAAACTATGACAAACACATAGTTGGAAGCTCTCCCCCATAGCCCAACAAATGAGCCACCCTATGATATAGTAGATGATAGAAACAATTTCGTAGGAAGCAGTTCATTTAATGTAACATTAAATTCTATTTTCTGGACACTCTGCTTTGATGGCTCTAACTGCTTTGAAGGTGCATGTGTTGGGAGCATTCTCATTAACTGCAAGGGAACCAACATCTGATGGCCAGCTGGTTGGAGTTCGCATGCACCAACAACATGGCAGAATATGAAGGCTTGCTGCAGGGCCTGAAAAAAGCCATTGATATGAAGGTAAAAAATCTTAAAGTTTTTGGTGACTCATAGATAATTGTGGACCAGGTAAAGAAAAGGATACACTACAATTTGCCACACCTAGTAAGGTACCAACATGAGGTATGGATCTTAATTGATAATTTTGATTCTTTCAATATCACATACATACCTTGAGGGAAAAACTAAGACGCCGATCTAATGGCTGGTATGGCTACGAAACGTTTTCCTGATCTTAGATTAAACAAGAATAAATATTATGTTGAATTGATTTTTAGACCATTTATTCCTGATAACATCTCGAATTGGCAAGTGTTTGAAGGTGATGAACAAATCCTGGAGTTCCTGCATTGCAAAAAGACATTCAAAAATGCACTCATTGATGAAAAGGAGTATGACAAGCTTATGAACGGGAGTAAAGATGAGGAAAAGGAGCAACCCAATATAATTCCCAAGTCAGTTTTCAACATGGAGCACTTATATGACCTGCATGATAAATTTAAGAATCTAACCAACTACAAAATGTATAGCTAATCCATGAAGTATGAGTCGGTCAGCCTTGGAACCAAAGAAGACCTAAAAACTATTAATTTGGGTTTGTGCTGCTCTCCACAAGAAAAGGTTGCATTTGCCAAGTAGTTTAAAGATTACAAGGACATCTTGGCATGGACATATGGCAACTTAAAAACGTTTGATACCAGCGTTATGCAGCATGTAATTTCTTTGGAAAAGGAGGCTAAGCCCTACCAACAAAAGCTTCATAAGATGTATCCAAGCCTAGAACCGTTGGTGAAGAAAGAATTAAACAAAATGTTGGATGCTAAAATTATTTTTCTAGTCAAAAAAACCTGCTGGGTAGCCAATTTCATGCCAGTAAGAAATAAAAATGGAGACATCAGGCTACGTATCGATTTCAGAAACCTAAACAAAGCATAAAGGATAACTATCCTATCCCTTCTATGGAACACACTCTTCAATGTGTTTCTACGTCTGAAATGTTGTCCCTATAAGATGGGTTTTCCGGATATAATCAAGTGTTGGTTTCTAATGAAGATCAGCTTAAGACAACCTTCAACACTAAATGGGGCACTTACGAATATCGCAAAATGTCGTTTGGACTTATTAATGCAGGTACCACATTGCAGAGAGCTATGGACATATCTTTCTGAGGGTTGATTTATCAGATCAGTAGTGGTTTACATGGATGACATTATTGTGTATTCATATCACAAAAGGGATCATATTTATCACCTTAAACAGATTTTTGAAAGATGTCGAAGATACAAAATATCGTTGAATCCCAAGAAAAGTGTCTTCGCAGTTATAGAAGGGAAACTACTGGGTCATATCCTCTCCAAAGAGGGGATTTTTATTGATCCTAAAAGAATAGAGACCATCATGAGAATACAACCCCTGCAAATAAAAAGGCAATCCAATCTTTCTTCGGGAAGATTACTTTCATTTGGAAATTTGTCTCAGGTTTTGCAGAAATAGTGCGTCCCATGTAGCTAATGATGAAGAAAGAAGTTGTATATAAGTGGAGTGATGAAGCTAAGCAATCACTTCAGCGAATTAAGGGGGCCATCGCAGAAGCTCCTGCGTTGGTTAGCCCCAATTTCGACAAGGAATTCTTCTTGTACACTTTTTCTTCTGAAGTTTCATATGCTGCAATCCTCACTCAAAAAAATGATGATGGCAACGAAGTCCCTATTTCTTATATGATCTCTAATCTTCAAGGAGCAGAACTGAACTACCCAGATGTGGAGAAACAAGGCTTTGTGGTTTTTAAAGCTGTAAAACACTTCCGCCCTTATTTATTAAAGTCTAGGACTAAATTAATCGTTCCCCATCCTGCCGTAAGAGCCCTCTTCGTGCAGAAAAAAATGGGTGAACGGAGAGGGAATTGGATAACCGCACTTCAAGAATTTGACCTCGAGATTAAGCCGGAGAAGATAGTTCGAGGGCAGGGATTATGTAGGCTAGTAGCAGAAGCATTGGCGGATAAAGAAGGGGTGTCCGAAGAACTAGAAGCGCAGAGCATGCAGAACACACAAGTAGAATTTAGGGAGGAGCCACTATGGATTAATGAGATGCTAATGTGTGAGCACGAAATTTCAGAAGCACTTTTGGATCCTAAGTTGTGATATTATGACATATGCTTTTATCTCACACGGGGATCATGTCCTGAACACATGGATGCATCACCAAGGAGAGTGCTCAAAATGAAATCTAATCAGTATCACTTGGCCAATGACACATAATACAGAAAAAAAATTATGATGGAATCTGGCTGAGGTGTTTGAAAAAGGATGATGCCGATCATGTCTTGAAAGAAATGCATGACAGCCCAACAGGTGGTCACTATGGCGGAGAGACCACTGCTCACAAATATTAAGAGTTGGATATTATTGGCCCACAGTGTTCAGAGACTCGCATGCCTACGCTCGGAAATGCAAGTTATGTCAAACTGTCACAGGATGAGAAAGAAAGCCAGTTGTTCCCTTCAGGCCCGCTATGATTTATCGCATGTTCCAGCAATGGGGCCTAGATTTCATAGGCAATATCACTCTGAACTCTTCACACTAACATAAGCATATACTCATGGTGATCGACTACTTCACTAGATGGACCAAAGCCATCCTGCTTCGAAAGGTAAATGAAGATGAGGTAATATCATTTATTGAGAAATTTATTATCAACGGGTTTGGTATCCCTTATGCTCTCATATTTGACAATGCTTCTTACTTTTCATCACTGAAATTGACTGAATTTGCTATTGATAAATAAATTCACATAAGGTATGCATCAAACTATTGTCCCTAGGGAAATGGAGTTATAGAGTCCTCAAATAAAAACCTCATCTTCATAATCCATAAAATTGTTGCAGACAATCAAAGGAATTGGTGCAATGCTCTAACAAACGCCCTTTGGGCTGATAGGGTCACCCCAAAAGTAGCATTAGGAAACTCCCCATACTTCCTCGTCTATGGACAGGAAGCCATCCTACCTCCCAACATTACCCTTCCATCTTTACATCTCTCCCAAGCCTCAAGAGGGACCCCTTCAAACTTACTTCAAGAAAGGATCAACCAACTGGTGAGGCTGGAGGAATTGAGAGATAAAGCCAGAAATAAATTTAGAAATCACCAAATGATTGTGAAGAGATGGTTTGATCTCCATCTGGCAAGAGATAAAGATTACCAAGTAGGAGAGCTAGTCCTAAAATGGGACAAGTTGAATGATCCAAAAGGTAAACACATGAAATTCCAACACTTATGACTGAGCCCATTCCAATTTGAGGAGAAAATTGGTCAGGGAACTTACAGATTGAAAACTTTACAGGGAGAAACTGAAAAACTCCCTGTTAATGGCCAACATCTTAAGAGATACTTCTAGTAGCCACCACATGGTGGTTACCTCCCGAGTAGGTTAGAATTCATTTTATTTTTTTGCTAGCCTAGTTATATTTTCATCCCTTCTGTTCTTGCTATTTCCACAAAGTTTATTTTCCTTCTATTTTGAATTTTAGTCCTTTTCAGCCAACAAATTTCGGTCCTCCACTCTTGTTTTCACTTTTACAACTCTCTTCGGATTGCCCTCATTTTCCACCTTCAGCTTCTGCCTCCCTCATTAACCTACTGATGAGTCTGCCAATCCTAAATTCATCATTACCTTGCAAATCAAACAAACTTTCAATGAGCCTATGAGAACTTGAAAATTAGCTGTGGAATTCAAATCGAAGCCACTCATTAGCATGTGTTGGGAACTAGGTAAGATCTATTGATAACCTGGAGCATGTAGGGGCATCTTTATAAAACAAAAAAATGTGTAACCACAGCTGGACTGGCATGGCAGAACGCTGCAGTTTTTTAAAAATCCCACTCAAACCTAGCCTATAATTTCCTGTAGGGTTTGCAGTTATTCTCCATTGGTCCCATCCACCACACTATTTTTTCCAATACCTATCATCTACAAGTAAACCTCCTTTCATGGGCTAAGCTCACTATCATATACCGTATGGAAAATCCAATTGTGCTCTAGTCCTTGTGCCTGAAACTAGAAGGACTTATTTAGAAGAAAATGAAATGTCGAGTCCTTGTGCCAATCCAGAAGGACAAGTTGTTTGGGAAGCCAGTTGGTGTAGGGACTATTGCTAGGCTCAGAGTGCCGGTTCACACAGCAAGCCCAACCTTGCTTAAGTGGTTTAAAAATATGGCATGATCCATGACTGCACTTCATTCAATCTTTCGAAAATATGGCACTAAAATTCTTACACAAAGTGCAGATAAACATATCTACATCAAGTTTAATGAGTGATAAAGAGATGAGGTACACACCTAAATAGGTATTGACAGACCAGTGATAGCCCCAAAAGGATTTTTGAAAGTAGAAAACAGGTAAAGGAGGGTCAATAAATCCCATAATACTACCATTGGAGGATTCCTATCAAAACCCTATTAGTAAGTTGAAGCTATTTGTCTTTATCCCACCTGAAGAAATTAACGTTGAAGTGGAACCCATGCCTATCCATCTATACAATTTGCATTTCAAGTTTATCTTAACACCCCGATGTTCTGTTGATCCAAGTTTTATTTGGTAACAGAGATAGCTGGTTTGCCCAGTGGTTTGCCATTTGTTGTGGCCACAACCACCACCCTATTAAAACCTACCCTGGTAGAAATTTTGAATGGGTCCCCTAGAATTTTGATCTTTAACTTCTCTGAATGATAACTCTCCGAATGATCTATTTTATCCTAGGGATTTTAACTCTTTACTGAGTCAAATATTCAATTATTAATGGTTAAGGCCCCCTTAATAAATCTCTGCCACATGATTCATCTATAACCTTTTCCAGCCCTTCATTCATATCCTTCATTGGGACCTTTTCAACCCTCAAAACCTCCCATCGTGTCCTTATTTCTATATCAATGCCTTGATAATAGAAATACTATACAACATGCATAACTTAAAATTTCCACTTATCGCAATCAACACTAATATACAATGCACACCGTGATACACCAGACCCACTGGCATTATTAACCATAACACATATTTATTTTGGGTCCAGAGCCCATCGCATATCACAATCGGTGGAGTCCAAGGCTTGTATATAAGGTGAACCATGATCTACCAGACCCACCGAGATCATTAACCACAATATATATATTTTCAAGTCCACTTCCCCCAATCACAAGTCGTAATTAGTGGAGCCCAAGGCTTATACATAAAGCACACCGCGATATACTAGACCCACTGGGACTATTAAACACTTCATATATATTTTCTGGGTCCAACCTATCGCTAATCGCAATCGGCAGTCAACAAAAGTGAAGCCCATACGATATGCAAAGAGGCGATGAGCAAACCCGGCGATAATTGTACACCCAGGTGCATAATATTTGAAGTCTGGCCTTATGGTTTGGCCATGGGTTTTCCCGTGTTTTCCTATGTATTTCGATAAAGTGTTGTGGTCTGGGTTTTCAAAGGAAAGCATTATATGGCGGATCCAATGGGATTATTAATGTGGCACATATATATTTCAAGTCTGCTTCCCCAATCACAAATCGCAGTTGGTAGAGTCCAGCGCTTATACATAAGGTGTGATACCATATGGCAGACCTAGCAATAATTATATGCTTGGGTGCATAATATTTGAATTCTGACCTTATGATCCAGCCGCGGGTTTTCCCGTGTTTTTCTATGTATTCGATAAAGTGTTGTGGTCTAGGATTTCAAAGGAAAATCCCATAGGGGTGATGTTGCATGTGATTGCCCATTGCAATGTGTGATTGCAACTCGATCGTAGCACAACCTTAGCTAAACCAGGGGTCGATTCTTTCACACTCACTCCTTTTGATTTCATTATGCCTTATCATTTTATAAAGTTTTAATGATGGAAAGAGTTTTTCTTAGGCATTTCTACCATATGTTTCATACTCATAAAGCTAATGTTAATTATCTTTGTAGGCGAGGAGTAAAAGACGTATGAGCGGATCCAAAAAGTTCATATATGCAGGTGTGTTCTGTTTAAAGATCTGGCCTTAGGCGTTCTTGGTCGGGTTTCCATGTGTTTTAGGGGTGGTCACAATAATTCTCAGATAATATAGTTCTATGAACAAATCTCCCTTCATTTCCCATGATATTGTTCTCAATCATCCCCTTCATAAGATTTTACTACAAGTGAAAGGACTAAGATTGGATTTGGCTTCTACTACGGTTACGGTGCATGGTTTGGAGACCATTTCTTGG
This sequence comes from Pinus taeda, assembly GCA_000404065.3. Taxonomy (NCBI): domain Eukaryota; kingdom Viridiplantae; phylum Streptophyta; class Pinopsida; order Pinales; family Pinaceae; genus Pinus; species Pinus taeda. Next base: position 34,984 of record APFE030443235.1, on the reverse strand, counting down.
ACTTCAAATGTTATCCATTGAGTGTGAAGCTAATCCATTGTAATGACCCATCTCGAATTATGGGCACAAGGTGATTATTAGCATGCATATGAGGCATGCATTTGATTTAGTTTTAAATATATTGGTGCCTGTGTTATAATGTGTAGACAAGTATGCATATGATATCCTTATTTGGTTTTGAATATATTTATGCACATTTTATATTGTGTAGAAATGTGTTTATATTGCAGATGATATCCTTATTTTGGTTTTGAATATATTGATGCATATGTTATGATGTGTAGACAAGTGTTTATATTGCAGATGATATCCTTATTTTGGTTTTGAATATATTGATCTATATGTTATAACATGTAGACAAGTGTTTATATTGAAAATGATATCCTTATTTTTCTTTGAATATATTGACGCATATGTTATAATACATAGACAAGTGTTTATAATGTAGATGATATAATTATCTAAGCCGGCCAAGTGATGACAAAACTCCAATAATAGTTTAGGTTTAATGAGATTCCATGATCAGGTGTTGGCCCTAGTCTTACTAGGAGGGGTGGAGGAGTTTCCCACCATTATCATCCAAAATCTAGAGTCATGGGAGGATTTTTTGAGTCACACTCCCTTAGATGTGTGATGATAACTACCAAATGCCTATTAGGGAAGTTAGGTCAATGTTGTTGACGCTACCACCCTTGGGGTTTTATGGATGGTTAAGTTAGTATAGCTAATACTATGGCATATTCGAGTAGAGGATAGATAGGATGGGAGTGGAAGAGAATACTAAGGATAGGGTTATTCTAGAATATCTTGAGAACTCTGTTGGGGTAGTGTATGATTCCTAATATGTAACCGACAAATGTTTGAAATAAAAATTTTAGTGTCCTCGCCTTATAAACGAGAATTCAACTAAGGAACACAATCATTACATGACTATAATAATCAATAAAGTAATTATTGATATACTATAAACCCTAACTTTGGGATGAAGTTTTATGAAGGAGGGGTGTATGGAATGACCCATCTTGTATTATGGGTAGAAGGTGACCATTAGCATGCATATGATAGCTACATATGCATGCATCACATGCATTGTGCTAATTTATATATATATATATATATATATATACACACACACACACACACACACACATACTAAGTCTTATGTTGTCTAATTATTAAATGAAATATATAATTACTAATTAAATAAACCTATTAGATAAACACATTTAAATCTCTAATTAAATAAACCTATTTCATTCACTAATTAAATAACCCTATTAAATAAGACCTTTTAACAAAACTATTTCTTTTAAAAATTAGTGAACTAACTCAAACAAATTTGGTTTGGTCATAAATATTGTTATATAAATGTTAAATGTCAAACCATCTCTAAGATTTATTGAAATCCATTCATGATGCCAGTTGACTGATAGAGGAAGGAAAACATATTATAATAAAAATCCTTGATGTGGGTGAAATCGGGTTGGGGTTTTTTTTTCAGGGAAGCGAAGACAAAAGAGAAAATTCAGAGAGAGCCATAGTGAAGAAAAGGATCGATAGACCTACGAAACGAACCTTGGGCTCAAGACTTATTAAAGAGACTTGGAGATTTAGAAACTTATTCATTTTTTCTTGTAGTTTTTTGCATGGGGGGCAATGAAATTCAGTCTTGAAGTCCTCTAGATCTAGGAACCAAAGTGATTAATCCAAAATAAGCAAGGAGGAACTAGCCGGTTTGGGAATGATGGTAGAGGAATCAGAGCAATGACATCCAGGGATCGACATCAGATAGAAGAAGAAAGTATGTACATGCATTTAATTTTTTAGATTTACATGAAAATGTTGTTTTCTAATTAAAATGTAAATTTTGGACCCTACATCCATTCATTGGAGAATTATTTTGGCTCGTGTTGCAATTAGGATTTTAACTAGGGATTCTGTTCCAACTCCTTGATTGGTTGTGACTATGGCTATAACCAAAATTGTGGCTATTGGAAATGCTTATCTTCGATGCATTGTTATACTCACAAAACCATATAAAAGCCCCAATATAGAAATCTTTCTTGAACTCGAAGTGATACTTTCTTTATATCATTACATTGAAGACGAAACTTTAATTTGATGGTGAATTTGACTTTTGATATTGTCTCAAATTTATAAATAGTTATAAAATAAATAATTAGTATGTATGTTTAGCAAATATGACGTTGATGTGTTACGAGCTACATAAATACAATAATGACATAATAGTGTTCATACTTTTTGTGGATGCTTTGTTGTTACAATTTTCAATAATAAGTCTGTATGAAGGTATCTCTTAGAAGCTAATTATTTTTTTCCATGATACATTCCACCCTAGTCCATCCTTTGATTTTACAATATGAGTTGGTATTTATTTACTTATTCTAATTTTTTTGTGTAAGTGCATTTTTTACCTCAGTATGAGGGAGATTAAGTGTATTATTCTTAGGATATGTATATTATCTTAGGGTTTATAATATTAATCCTAGGGTTTAATATTAAGCATATGATTTTTAGTGTTAATCCCTTGTGTTTAATAATAATCCCTTAAGTTTTTAATATTCCTCCCTTAGGTTTATTAATCCCAAGGGTTTATAATATCAACCTCTTGGGATTTTAATATTAATCTATGATATATCCCTTAGGGTTAGCTCAATTGGTTGAGGTACCTACTAAAGAACCTTGCCATTGGGAGGTTGCGGGTTCAATTATCCTCCACACACTCAAGGTTAGAATCGAATTAGATTTGTTGGCATTGTAGTGTTACAATTGATGTCAACAGGGTCATGGTGTTTCTTTTTATATGCCTTATGATGTTAGTAGTCCTCTTAACATGTGATGAGTGTTTGGCTTGATGATCTTGTTGGTTGGCATTTATTTCAACTTGGTTGTGGCATGACTTAGTAGAGGTGATTTCGAGGCTGAATAGATATGGATTCTAGACATGTTGTGAAGATGTTGTTGTTGCAAGTGATTAGATTGTTGCTACAAGTGTTGAATATGCTTCTACATGTATAGGAAGCATTGGAGATGTTGATACAAATGTTGGAGGTGCTTCTACCATTGTTGGAGGCATTTGGATGACATGATGATGTTGTAGGAGGTGTTGGAGATGCTCCTACAGGAGTTAGATATGTTGCTACAAGTGATGGAGGTGTTTAAACAGGTTGTCATTGTTGCTTGAGAAGCTAGAGGTGTTGGTGTTGGTGATGAGGTTGGCATACTAGGGACTGCTTGTCACTAACTTGTTGCAGGAGTCCTTTGCCTATTATTTGCATACTTATCACATAATCTTGAATGTGTGTTTTGGAGCTAATGAAGCTGTTCCCGAAGTTTGGCAGAGATTTGAGCTAACTTGATTGTGTTCTTCCTTCATCCTCTACCTAGTTGCATGGATGGTGAGTCATGGAAGCAGCTAAAACTTTATAGTCACTAGCAAGTAGGCCATTGGGAGTGACTGAGGAGCTCTAGTAAAGTTTGTGAAATGTTTTGCATGAATAAGCCTTTTCTTGAGTTTTTCTCTACATTCCTCATGCAACTTAGCTAACATTGGTATTATAGCGACATTCTTGATCAAAATTTTTCAGCATATGGTCGGAAAAGTTAATGAGACCTATAGAAGCTAATCAAAATTGAAAATATCAAAAGGAAAGTGAAGTTAGTTTCTTGATTAAGTCAATGTGATGATTCCAGATCAAACCCAGAATATGAATAGAGTTTTTGGGCTTGGTAGTTCTTAGTGATTATTGATTTGAGCACCTTAGTTCATGTATAGATTGGAGGAAGCTCAATGATAGTATGGTCGATTATCTTGTGTGTGGAGTGTGAGTTTGGATGATTGTGTGCCAGTTGTGTGAGTTGTCTAATGCATAATTTCTAAAGGAGTTTGTAGGTGTTGTAGCAGATAACCAGGATATGTTTCATCCATCATTTATGTGTAGTGAGTGAGATGGTGATGAAATTTTTGTTGTAGTTTTGATTTAGATTTTCTGTTCTTTGATGATATGTTACTACAGTTATCATGTTGACAAGTTCTTGGTTCCAGTATAAAATATTTTGAAACGAGAACCACATGAACGAGTGAAGTTGGAGGACTCTGGAAAAATAAATTTAAGGGAGCAATTTTCTCAATGCAATGGTGGTTGGATGGTTCAGAAAAAAGCAAGGGTCATTGGTCATGGTGGCTTCTAGTAGATTGAAGTCTATAAAGTCAATCGATAGTTCAGGAGTAATCAAACTAGGATCATTGATAATGGTGGCCTTTAGCAGATGGTACTCCATATATCTGCATCATAAACAGTCTCAATTTTAAAGTAGTCATTTGAATCTCTATGTAAAGAATTGTTTGATATAATAGAATAATTGAGCAGCGCAGCAACATTGAATGGTTTTTTTTCCTTGGAGAGTGTTTTCCACCATAAATATTTTTTTCCGTTGTGTTGATTACTTTCATGGTTTCTGGTTTATGTTTGATTCTCTAATATTTTATTATGTGTTTCAATTTATGCATGATTAAAAAATAATCATTTGGATAAAAATGTATAAGGGCCTTCACTACTGATTCACCTACCCCTCTTAGTAGTGATCTAGTTTCCAACAATTGGTATCATAGAAAGGAATCTTAGTTGTAGCTTGATCTTTGGAGAGTGGATCGTTGAGATTTTGGTAGAATTTTGCATTTTTTTTAGAATGAGCTCCCCAAGGAAATTGGTTCTTACTTCTACAAATTTCAAGGTATGGAAAGAGTGTGAAAAATAAATTATTTCTTTGTGGATCTAACATTTGGAGATTGGTTTGTGAAGGATATGATGGAGATTTTCCTTCATCTAAGGTACAGAAGAAAAATACTCAAGCAAGGAAAATTACTCTCAAAAATATCCATAATGCAAATTTAAAGCAAAATGGAGATTTGAAATTTGATAAGGAAGTTTGGGATAGATTGCATATGCTATATGGAGCCAAAAACAACAACAATGATGAAGAGGTTGAGAAGAGCAGTGAAAAAAAGAAGGAATCTCCAGTCAAAATGGCTGTGAAAAAAAAAAAAAATTGAAGGTATAAGTCATAATGAAATACTTTTGAGTTATATTTTTAATAGTTGTGATGACAATGATTCATATTTAGTTAGTGAAAGAAGTGATGATCACAATTTATATGTTCCTTAAGGCTGAATATGAATATTCCATGATTATTATTAAAGAAGTTTCTAGTGAAATTGGTAGACTAAAAGATGTATGCAAGGAACATGAGAATAAATTGTAGGGTTGTGATCAAAAGGAGAAAAATATCAAGGAAGAAATCACTACATTGAGAACACAGATGGCAGAATCAAAAATATTTGAAGTCAATTGCAGCAATCAAAACTATAGGAAGGATCATGTTGAAGCACTTGAAGGTGTGATTGACAAATTGAGAAAGGATATTGAGGAAAAGAACAAACAGTTGGAAAATTTGAAGAGCACCAAAGCAGTGAGGAAATCTGGCAGCAATTTTCAAAAGGGTGAGACAAGTTTGCATGTAGGAAAGAATAACAAAGCAGAACTAAAGAAGCCTCCAATAATGAATGTGACCAACAATTGCAGCAAGAGGAGAGAAATAAAGCATATCCACTAGCAGAAGAAAAGAAGAGAACCAAAGAAACCATGCGCTCTTAGGATTGATGGGGGTAGATTTCAGAGGAGAAATCAAAACTCATTTGCCCCCTTGATGGATGATATCAAGTGCTTCAATTGTCACAATTTTGGTCAAGTGGCAGTTGATTATATAAGGAGAATTAGAGGAAATTTCAGCCTAAAAATGGTCTCCTAAGGAAAAATAATAAAATAATAGTAAAATAATAAAATAAGAGCTATGAATTCTAGAGAGAAAATAAGAAAACTACTTTTTGTTATTGTAGTTTTGGCTTTTCTCCTTATATTTTTTCTCAAATTTCAAGTGTATACACTCATTGAATGTAGAATCAAATGTCACATCCAACGAATACCCATTTTTTATATTTCTGAAAAGACCCACATTGAAAAAAATTGAAGATACATTTAAAAAATGTGTTGAATACGTGTTTTCAATGTACCTTCAATTATTATCAATTTGGGTCATCTCAGAAGTATGCATAATGGGTATTCATTCATTGTGGAATTTAATTTTGCATCCAACAAGTGTCTACACTTGAAATTTGACCTATAACGGGATAATGCAAAAATACAATTAAAATATATAATATATTTATTTCCGCCAAATATTTACAGTACCTCTTTCTAACTTAAATGGATTTTGATTGTTACTATTATTTCGGTGAAAATTTCATTGGAAATGTAGGTGAGATTTTCCTCTATTAATACAACATCCATGCAACAATTGATTCGGCCAAAAAGAGACCTACTTAGGTATAAAGGTCGTTTCCATGTTCTTGTTTCTTGTACATTTTGGGCATAAAGAACAATGTAAAATTTAAACAGGATTTGATTATGATTACCCATTTTTTTAGGTAGAAAATCACCCGATTTTAAAGTGTTGATTATATATATATATATATTTATATAATATATATTATAATTATTATATATATATATATATATATATATTATTGACACTTTAAATTTTTTTATGTACATTATTTTTAAAATGTTAGTGATTTTCAAGATGATTTTAAAAAGTGTTGATGCAGCGTCAAGCCCTTTTTTTAGAATGTTAGGTCCCTATACTACTAGTGTAACCCCTTATTGTTATTATTGTGCCCTTACATTATTATCGCTATGTCGTCTTTGATTATATTATAATCCCTTAGACTCCTATATATAGAAAGGAGGTCCTGTCATTTGTATCATCTAAGAATTGTTTGTTTGTGTAATGTCAATGAGGTTTCCCCCTCGAAGAGGCTTATTTCTAAGGCATTGATCTATCTTTTCTATCATTTTGTGAGCTGGTT
>APFE030443235.1:1677-15942 GCA_000404065.3 Pinus taeda | reverse complement strand
CTTCTCACAAGTATCTCCACCTCTGTTACACACAATACAGCTCTGATCTGAATCAATCACTGGCTCAAATCTCCTTCGCTGCTTGCCTGCCTCTGCTGCTCAATACCTGCTCAAGAACTGATGATAATTCCAAGGCAACCACGTATTTACTTGGCAAAATCACGTGAGCACAAGCTACAATGTGGGAAAATACATGGGAAAACTCATTGGCATACTCAATCCCTTGATTGTGCAATATCTGATGCACAACTATAGTCACAACTGATAACAATCTGATTCTCTAACACCTGTCCCTGCTGAACTGAACATGCACTGACATGCAACTGAGTTAACTGATGTATTCATTACTTGTATTATGAGTTAATAACTTGTGAATTAATTAATAACTAATTCACCCAACTCATCTCTAGTCTATTCACCAGTTAGACTAAATACAACCAGTTTAACAAAGCTAAACTGAACACAACTTCATCAACTGCACCTCCAGTCCACTAAACTCAACTCACTTGAGTTCTAACTGAAGTCCTTCATGCAAATATTAGTCATCCCATAGGTAACCACGTATTTCCTTCTGGGATCTGCATGTACCACATCCGTAGCTCATCCTGAAGTGCTCCAAGAGAATAAGACAAGGTTTATAGTCTAAATATTATTATGAGCTAATAATATTTGGCTGTTCTATATTTAGACTGAGCAGTCACTCCGCTGTGATCTAAAAATAGAAGTCCATCTATTTTTCCCAATTTGACCAATCATCCATAAACAACAACCTGAAATCCATAGACATGATCCATATGTCTAAAAATAGACATAGTCTAAAAATAGACTTGCGCCAAAAATAGCCTGCGGGCCCACTTAGTGAAGGCGACTCTTTTCACTAAGCTCCATCATCTTGTTGCAATCTCAACAATTTCAAGAACAACAAATGAAGATGTACCTTTGAAAACTCCATCCATTTGGCCACAAAATGTGTCAAATGAACATGAGGAAAGAAACATTGTTGAACAACAACAATCTCAAGGTATTATTAATTCTTCACAAGTAGACGAAAGAGAAATGTATATTGGTTCTAGAATATCTCATGCACAACGTGAAGCCATGGAAGACCTTTACAGGGTTTCAGTGCCAGATATTGAGGGTTACATGATCGTAGTGCTAGCAGATGGAGATGCCAATGGTTATACATTATGGGTTTCCAAGGTTATAAAGGTCATTACAGTGAACGAAGATGTTGTAGGTGTTTAAGTACATTGGTATGCCACAAATAGACACCCATTCAATGGTGTGTATAAGCCAAATATGGTATTTGATAAAAAAAAAATGGCATAAAGAGAAAAATAAAGGGTACAAATATATATCATTGTCGCATAGACCTCTTAAAATTAGAGGATGTTGACATACTTGTTTATGAATTCAATTTAACAAAGAGAGTGACTCTTCACTTCAAGATGACAAAGATTCTATAGAGGTAGCTATCAGAAGAAACAATGTTGAGATGGGTGTCTATTAAACCTGTTCGTAGATCTAGAAGAATTTTGAAACCTAAAATAGTGGGCATGCATGTGGACTCAGTTGGGGCACTAGTTAATGAAAGAGAAGAATATGGAACATCTTCATCTATAACCATTCATTCATCTGAAGAAGTGAATTTAGATGGTGTGCAAGAAGATATGAGTGATTTTGAATAATTGTCTAAAACAATTTATATAACTGATGTTTGCATGGTATCTTGAAATAAAAATTTTGATTTCCATATGATGTTAAATGAAGTTATGGGTCATTTTTATGTTTGTTGGATTATATGTTTTAATTATGATGAATTTATTTGTTTAGAATATCCATAATGCAACAATAACTTAGAGATATAATTTATGTTTCACTCAATCTACAAGTATTGATATTTTTATTAATTTAGTTATGTTATTTGTTCATAATGTCATGGTTTAAATGTGTTGAAAACTTAGAGTTTTTGAATTCTATGGTTGAAAACTTTTCATTTTTTTTGTCCTTAATCTTATGGTTGAAAACAATTATAATTTTAGCAATCTTTAGTGTCGTGTTATTATATGTTTAATGACATGGATGAAAATTGTTGGAATTTTAATGTGTTTCGGATCCCATTATTTTATCTTTAACACCATTACTAAAAATGTTGAAATTGTACTAGGAAAGAAAAATGTTATTCTACCAAAAACATTAGTGTGTTTTTTTCATTTATTTTGCACAAAAAAATTGGTTTTACTTCCATTTTTTAAATATGTTGAAAATTAACCCTAAAAGAATAACACATCATTCCAGAATACACACTTCTCATTTTTTGGACTATTTTTCATGTTTTTTTGGGAATTTTTGGCTAGAGTTCTCATTTTGAGTTTACAGTTCTCATTTCAAAGTTTACATTGTTAAAGCCATTGATTGTAGATCTAGCATGAGAAGATGGAGGTTAAGTATGAGCAGAAAAAATATCACATCCTTTGGCTACATATCTTGGTCATATAGAATGTTATGTGTGCCATAATTTTGGGCACATGGCCAAGGATTGTAATATTCCTAGACCATTGAGGCCATTTGTTCAAAAGCAGTAGTCAAGGGAGAATGTGCAACCAAGTAACACATGGAAGAAGGAGAATCAACTAGGAATATGTGGCATTACACTTTTTTGTCGTGATGAGGTTGACATGTGGTATATAGATAGTGGACGCTGACAACATATGTCAAGAGATAGGAGAAAAATTCATTTTCTCAATAAAACCAAGAGTGGTCATGTTGTGTTTGAATGTAGTGAAATAACTAGAGTGTTGGGAAGCACAAAAGCCAATCTTGGTGAGAAGAGGAAAAATGCAGAAGATGTTTGGCTCATTGAAGGCCTAAATCATAATATCTTGAGTGTGATCCAAATGATTGATGGGGGTAAGGAAGTGATTTTCAATTCCAAAGGTTGCATCATCCAGAAAGAAGGATCAAAAAGAGTGATTGCAAGAGGAGTCAAGACCCCAAATAATGTGTATGTGTTCAAGGGAAAAGTGAAGAGTAAGAAGACATCAAGGGAATACTCTTCTTCATCAGATTCATAGTAGATGAGAACAGTCCCTACTGCATTCCATTCTTGCATGTTAGATCCACTTTACTACAACAATATGTATGAAACTAGTATGGTCTGAATGGGAGTTTTGGTAGCTTGAGGAGTACCAACAATAACGAGTTCTTGATCTAGTTCAGCCATGCATATTCAGGTCCATGGGATCAACATGCTCATGAGGTATAATATGCTCAGGGGGAGCGATGTTTCTCAAGGCCTTTTCTTCATGTTTATTTATTTTCACTCATTATTTTTGCAACTTGCTTATTTACCGTATATGAGTGGGAAAGACATGTGTATCAGCCTTGTTGCACCATTGTTTGACTATTTTTCAAGTATTTATGTGTTGCTCATGATTTGATTTAATGGTTGGTGAGCCTCATGATGATGAAGATATGTATTTGTTGCTTCTTTTTATAACATATTTCCATGTTTTTAATAGTAGATAATTTTGTTTCTAATGCCTATGTGGAGCATGGTGGCTGTTAATGATTATCATGATGTTATTGTGTGATCTTCATTGTTGGGATGGTGATGGCCAAAGCGTTGAGTGGCCATGCACTAGCATATGGTTTGGATAGTGCTCCTATTGTTGTTGCTACACATTGAGAGATTATTCCATTGCTCATGGAGGCATTATGTTTTGATGCACATGCCATGTATTGCATTTTATTATTGTTGATATATGGAGCATATTTTGTTGAACATTGTTTCCATGTACTCAAGTTATTTCAGTATTTTAGTGATGCATACAAGAGAGAACCATTATGTGTAGATGTAAACACTACGGGAATTTTGGGATCTAAAACGGGCCTCCTAAGGAAATTATAAAATAACAGTGGAAATAATAAAATAATATTAGATTACATCATCAAATTTTAGAGGGAAAAAGGAAAAACTATTTTTGCAACTCATATTTTCAACTTATCTCCCTATGGGTTTACTGAAATTTTGAGCAGCAACACTCATTAGATGCAAAATTTGATTTATCATCCAAAGAGTACCCATGTTACATACTTTCGATGGGCCTTGATACACGAAAAATGAGAAATACATGGAAAAATGTGATTGCAATCACATTTTTCATGTATTTCTCATTTTTCATGTAGTAGGGTCTATCAAAAGTATGCAACAAGGGTACTCCTTGGATGAGGAATTAAATTTTTTATCCAACGAGTACTCCCTTTTGATGAATTTTATTCATGTGTTTTCATGTATTTCTCCTTTTTTGTGTAGCAAGATCCATCAAAAGTATGCAACATGGGTACTCATTGGATGAGGAATTAAATTTTGCATCCAACGAGTACTTCCGTACAAAATTTGAGTAAACCCTTAGGGAGATAAGTTGAAAATATGAGCTGAAAAAGTAGTTTTATTATTTTTATTATCTTTTAATCCTTTTACTTTTTTACTCCAAAAATGGTGAATCATTCCCCGTGGTTGACATCATCATCTTCAATCCTATTGGTTCTTATAAATTTTATTTTGGTTGTACATTTTTCTTAGGAGGCCCATTCTAGACCTCAAAATTCCCCTAATGATCCATGTACCTTTATTGTTCTAGCTTGTTGGCATATTGCTCATGGAGAGACCCGTGGTGTCTAGTATGATTTGTCAATGGGTGTCCAAGTCATGTTTCATTATGTATATCATTGATGTAGCCCCACTATATTGGGTGCATGGTGTAAACTTGGGTACTTAGAAGTCTTGGTTGGTGATATGAGGTTTTATAGAGGATTCATATGTCAGTCCTATGTACTTGTCACATCCATGTATTTCCTCCAAGAAGAATTGGTATATGTATTGTACTTCATTATCTATCATTTCTCAAAGTCAATTGGAGCCATGGTTCATGAGGATTAGTCTCTTGCACTTGGAAAGGAGGCTTATTTTAGTTAAGAGGATGTGTGGCTACAACAGCAGAGAGAGTGTAATTGGAGCTCCATTACATGCTTAGGGAGAGCATGTTTAGTTTTTTTTAGAGATTGCATGGTATTGGCTAGAGGTGTTGGAAGCATATTTTCTTGTTTCACATGCTTATCTTCCAGGATATACTTATTGGTTTCCATATGCATGACATTGAGTATGATAGGTGGAGCACATCTCTCATCCAACACCTTATTGCCATTGTCTTAATTGTTGGTATGTCCCTTTGCAATTGATGTCAAAGTGGGAGAGAATTTTCATTAATAGAGATCAGCTTTAGAGTTGTATATTCAGTGTTGGACAGTGTATGGAGATCAGCTTCAAATGTTGGATTGAGGTTGACATCAATGCCAAAGGAGGAGCTTGTTGGAATTGTAGTGTTGGCATTGACGCCAACAAGATCATGGTGCTACTTTTTATATGACTTGTGATGTTAGTAGTCTTCTTGATGTGTGATGAGTGTTTGGCTTGATGGTCTTGTTGGTTGGCACTGATGTCAACTTGGTTGTGGCATGAATTAGTGGAGGTTATTTGGAGGATGAGTAGAGATGGATTCTAGACATGTTGTGTTGATTGAATATGTTGTTGTTGTAGGTGATTGCATTATTTTTACAAGTGTTGCATATGCTTCTACATGCAAAGGAATCATTGTAGATATTGCTACATATGTTGGAGGTGCTTCTACCAGTGTTGGAAGCAGTTGGATGACATGATTATGCTTCTACAGGAGTTAGAGATGTTGCTACAAGAGTTAGATATGTTGCTATAGGTGTTGTAGGTGTTTATACACGTTGTCATTGTTGCTTGAGGAGTTGGAGCTGTTGATCTTGGTAATGAGGTTAGTGTTAGTGTCGGTATCTTCATCCCTCTGTCCAAGATCAAATTCTCTTGTTTCATTGCATATTAAGTGTCTCGCTCAGTTAGCTGCATTCCATTAGGAGCATGGATCATCTGACGATAGTGACTTGTTGTACATTTTCCCTCATGTCCTTTACCTGCTGGCCCATTTCCATTCATCAAGATCATCTGCAGTCACCTCACCTTTTGTCTTTAAATTTGCAAGAGTCATTTCTAGGGTTTTAGTTTCATTAGGTCTGGGTTTTCATCAAAAAGGTCTTCAAAATGTCCAATAACAGTCAACAGGAACATGAAGAGGTTGAATAAAGTTCCAGTACCAATAAAATTCAAAATCTCATGCTTAGAAATGTATTTTTCCTCAAAACCCTGTTTTGAGGAAAAACTGAGTATTTTAGGTTTTTATTATAAATTGATGTAATTTTAGTTCTCTCATATGTAAAAAACTTCAGTGGTAACCCTGGTCACCTTGCCAAGCTTCATCTGCTCCATCCCCTACAAGGCAAACAAAAATTCAAGTTATTCAGTTCATCAAAGGCACAAATAAAGTAAACTGTCCAAAAAACAGAGTTGAAAAAGTAAGTTATAATGCAAACATTATAAAAGTGGGTTTTATGAATGAAAAATCAAAAGATCTTGTATATAAATCATTTTTCATGATTCAAAAAGCTCATTTTCATTCAAAGAAGAAAGATTTAGCAAGAGAAGGTCGTGTTGGAGAAAGGAAGAAAGTTTGAAGTAAAATTGTGCAAGTTCGTGGGCGCGACGCATTGGGTGAGAGGCATGGCACATACAAGTGGCACGGCACATTGGGCCAGCCTCCACAGTGTAAAAAATACACTAGCGTGATGCATATAAAGGGCGCGGTGCATAGGGCCACAAACCCGATTCCACCTATAAACTCTCTCAAATTTCCAAATTCGCTCAATCTTATGGTGTGCAAGTAAGTCAATCCTTTTTCCTTGCTAGTGAAAGAGTTTTTCTCAAAATTTATGGTGGTTTAGTGTGAGAAAGCTCATGCCCTACCTCTTTGCAATTTTTGCTAAAAAAAAAATTGCTTAGGGTTTGCATTTGTGATTTTGCTGCCAAGTGCACTCCACCACTCCCTTACTCTTTGACTCCTCCATTTATTTTCCAGTTTCATCCACTCATTCCCTAATTCCCATATTCCTAAAAATCATTCTCCCCTATCCCCGATTCTCATTTTCCCAAATCCTAACTACAAAATCCCTAAACCCTAATTTTTGTCCCTAAGCTTACATACTATTCCCTAAACCCCCTATTTCCTAAAAAACTTGTCATAATATTCACAAAATCCCTCATACCCTCTCTCTCCACAGTCCCTCATACATTCTTACCCTTGGTGGAAGAAAACTAAAAACACCATAAATCTCTTCATACTCATCAAGAAAACTCACACATTAGAAAACATGGAATCTAATCCTTCATATGACCGAGATGAAGAGACACACAGTGACTCTCCTACAGAAATGCATGCACCAAGGAGACCTCACAAGGGTGGAAAACATTTATGGGAGGAGCCTACTTCACTTGCCGAGTTGCATGCCTACCCTCTTTCTATCACATGCTTCCAACACCAATCATGTTATCAGTTCTGTGAGATGGTTGCTAGAGTCCAATACCATCATGAGTTGGCCAGGTTGTTTGTACTTCATCTACATAATGGCCAAGCCACTCTAGCTGATGTAATATTCACCTTGACGTCGAAGTGTATTTCTCTAGCAACTAGCATTCCAAATGTCAAAGAATAGTGGAATAAAAGGTAGGAAATTGATAGGGAACATTATGAACTATACATCAAGCTTGATTATTTGAGACAACTCAGCAGATTTTTTCTCTTTCGGTACCTGAAAGACTCATATGCTCCCTTGATGAAACTCATAATTAAGTATTTCAGCTGTGAGGGTTGGTTTTCTCGCCTTTATGCCTATCATATCAGATTGTTGATGCACTTTACCAAGGTGAGAATGATGAATCTCCCCTACTTCATGTGCCGAAATATTGAGAAGATGACCACCCTAGTGCAAAAGAAAACTCCTCAACAGCAGTATAACAGTATATACCATTTTGCACTCATCAAAATTGTGGTCATGCATCAGCTTGGTTTGCAGGACATTTCATGGCAGGATTTCATTTCTCATGAGTTCTTCATGGCTCCTCAGGTACCTCCAGAAACTTTTCATGAGACAATTGGGCCTTCACATTAGCAGGAGGGTCATGAGATACAGACCACTAGTGTGCCAGTGTTTGTTACCTATCAAAAGGGCACTAGAGGGTTGTTTGCAGCAGCAAAGGGAGTATTTCTCCACCTGGCATGGAAGGGGTCTCACTTCCCTCATCAGCGTAGTAGGTTCAGGACAAGGGCAAGAGGCCATTACATGATGAGGGGCCTTCAAGTGAGCAGGAGACCGATTTCATTCTCATTCAGGATGATGACACTGATTTGGGCCCACAAAGATCAAAGCTCAAGGAGGTCATCCAAGAGCAACAGGTAGAAATCAATGCTTTGTCCCTCAATTGAGAAAGAGATAAGTGGATAATAAAGTACCTAGAGCAAAGAAACAAGTAGCTATAGCATCAGCAAACCACTATGGAGTTGCAAAACATACGAGAAAACCGCCAAGCTGCCAACAGGAGGAAGGTGAAGCTCACATCACTTGAACAAGAAATCAATGTTGATCGTGAGTCTTGGCTTGAGAGAGCTAATATCCACTTGGAAAAGTTGTTAGAGAAGTCCAACAAGGAGAAAACAATGTTGAGACATATGGCCTATCATTACATGGCGAGAAATAAAAGTTACAAGGCAAGAATCAGAAGCTCGAAGGCTAAGCTGAAGAAGGCATTGAGGAGGTGAAAGGAGCAAGATAGACTTTAGATATTGGCTCAGGCTTCCTTGGCCCAACACAACACTTGATGGAGAATACTCAGCCAAAATTTCAAAAAAATTGCGACACATTTTGCAATTTTGGAATTTTTAGGCCAAAACACAGGTTTTTCTACCCAATGCGCCGCACCACCTGGCGCTTGCTTTTGATGGGGGTCTCCTTTTGATGAAAACTCAACATTTTTGGATTTTTCATGAAAAAATATGCATGCTCACGAATGGCCAAGAAATTTTGACAGGTTTTGAGCCCCCAAAAAGGTCAAAAACACCCAAAAAATGACCTTTCTGCCCCTTTTCTGACACACAGGAAGCAGTGTTGGGAGAACTCAATTTTGGAGGGTAAAATGGAGGCCAAATTCAAACATTCTACTTGTTATGGAGAGTAGACAAGCATACCTTTCCAACAAGCATACTTGGAGTAGATGTGGACACAGGGAAGGCCTCTAAAAGTGGCTGCAAACAGGCGCTACGCATAGAGAAATCAGCGCGGCGCATTGGGGAAATTTTGCCCAGTTTGACCAAGAATACTCTGTTTTTCGCCTAGTCCCTTGACAGTTTGACTTTTCTCCTTCTTAATGTCAAAATTATGATGTAATTTAATGTAAATTGATGGATCTTGATGTAATTATGTCAAATTTTCACTCGTGGAGATAGATTCATCTATCAAAATGTATTTTGCAACTGAATGAATCAGTGCCCTAGTTTCTAGAGGCAAGCTATTCCACTGCCTAATTTTTAGTTCTCAGTTTCGAATTAGTTGGAACAGCTCCTAGACTCATGAGCTCAACCCCTAGAGGCTAGGATGATTTATTGTTTTTCTAAATCTTGTGATTTTTTAGTCATTAGTATGGTTGGACTTTTGAGAAAGCTTGGAGCTTCATTATATACTCATATCAGCAGTTTTGGCTAAGGAATAGACCAGGGTTTGCAGTAGTTTATGGGATTCATGTGGCATCTTGCTTTGGTATTCTATTTCCTTCAGTAAATTGTAAGTTTATATGTGTTTTATGTATGCCATTATCTCTCTTTCTTCTTCTTAACTAAAATAAACAAGGATAAAGGTAGAATCCATTGAAATTGCAGTGCTCTACCTAGGATTTGCTTAGTTATTGATGTTTTCAGTTGTTTGAAGAGGATCCCTGAGGTTTTCTTGCCCTCTTCAACTCCTAACCTATCTAAATCTCTCCATTTCATTCAATTTGAAGTGAAAAATCAGTTGCCTACCTTGCCCCATAGAGATCTCTGCAAAACTGAGCCTCATTCCCCATACCTAAATCTACCTTTCCATTTGAGCCAACAAAACATCATTATATTCAATCAAGCTCTTTTTCACACATACCTAGCCTAAGATCAATATTCATATCAGTCATCTCAAGCCCTTATTGACCATATTTCACTGAGATTGATAAAGACAGAGCCCTTTCCCGACCAGGTAGGGCTAGCTACCAGGTTAAGTGTGGTTTGATGTTACCCTAGATCCTACCTTTCTCAACCTGAGGTAGATTTAGGCACTAACAGTTAGCAGATTAGAGACTTCTTGTAACTGATTTATTGTAGGATTCCTTGTCCCATGTCATCAGTTGCAAACTTATGACATAAGCTTGGAGGTGTATTTTGGATCTAATGAAGGTGTTCCTAAAGTTTGGAAAAGCTTTGAGCTGACTTGGTTATGTTTTTCCTTCATCCTTTGTCGAGTAGCATGGATGTTGAGTCATGGGAGTGACTGAAACTTTACAGTCCCTAGCAGGCAGGCATGTGGGAGCGAATTAGGAGCTCTAGTCGAGTTTTTGTAGTGTTGTGAATGTGATCGAGCCTTTTCACTAGTTTTTCTCCGCATTCCTCACGCAACTCAGCGAGTTTTGGTATTATCTTGATCAAAACTTTTTGGCATATGGTCAAAAAAGTTAGTGGGCCTCTAGAAGCTAATCAAAGTTGAAAATATCAAAATACAGGTGGATTCAGTGGCTTGATCAAGTCAATGAGTTGAGACTGGATCAAATCAAGCATATGAACATAGTTTTTGGAGATCAATAGTTCTTAGTAATTATTGAGTTGAGTACCTTTGTTCATCTATATATTAGAGGAAGTTCAATGATAGTATGTTTTATTCTCTTATGTGTGGAGTGATTGTGATTTTAGAGGATTGTGTGCAAGTTGTGTGAGTTGTCTAATGAAGAATTTTTGAAGCAGTTTGCAGGTGTTGTAGCAGATAACCAGAATATGTTTCATCCATCATTTATGTACAGTCAGTGAGGAAATGAAGTGTGGATTGGTAGATGTGTTTATTGAGATGTTGATGAAGTTTTTGTTCTAGTTTTGATTCATATTTTGTGTACTATGATGATATTTTGTTGCAGTTCTCATGTTGAGTGGTTTTCGATTCTAGTCTAAAACATTTCATAATGAGAACCACATAGAGGAATGGAGTTGGAGAACTATGGAGAAATAAATATAAGTAAGCAGTTTTCTAAATCCAATGGTGGTTGGATAGTTTGGTAGGAACTGAGTGAGGCTCATTGGTTCTGGTGGCTTCCAGCAGATTGGAGTTTGCCGAGTCAATTGATAGTTCAAGAGTAATCGGGCGAGGATCGTTGGTCATGGTGGCCTTCAATGGATGGTAGTCCATAGATCTGCATGAGAAAGAGTGTCTATTTGAAAGTATCCATTTTAATCTCTATGTAAATAAGTGTTTGAAATAGTAGAATAATTGAGCACCATAGTAGAATTAGATGGTTTTTTTGCCCTGGAGAGGGTTTTCCACCAGAAATATTTGTGTCCCTTGTGTTGATTTGATGGTTTCTGGTTTATGTTTGATGTTCTAATATTTGATTATGTGTTTTAGTTTATGCATGATCAAAGAATACTCATTTGGAGAAAAATTTATAATAGCATTCACTACTGATTCACCCCTCCCCCTCTCAGTAATGATCTAGTTTCCAACAAGTTTGGTCAAGAGGTGTGGTCTCTTTGGGTGGAACTGCCTTGATTTTCCACAAATGTGTGTGTGTGTGTGTGTGTGTGATATGTATAATAATATATTAGGGTTTATAATATTATTCTTAGGTTGGGTATATTAATCTTAGGTTAATAATATTAATACTAGGGTTTAATATTAATCCTAGGTTTTTTAATATTAGTCCCTTGGGCTTTTAATATTGATCCATTGATTTTGTTAATCCCTTGGGTTTATAATATCAATCCTAGGGTTTATAATCCCTACATAATCTCTAGGGTTTGTAATATTAATAATCCCTTCAGTTTATAATATAAATACCTAATATGCATAACTAGAACCATCTTAACTTTGGATCTACCAAGTCCCAAGACGGTTCAAATCTCTAGAGATGAAAACCTCCTTTAGAGTGAAAAGATATTTGATCCCTCTCGGTGCTTGGTCTATCTAGAGTTAAGATGGATCTAGGTTGGTTTAATTCCCCCCTTTAAATAGGCTATATTCCACATAAATACCATAGTTTCTCATACCATGGGTGAATACCATGAAGTTATTTTTATTTAAGCATTATTTTCGTTTATTAATTTTGTTTTATGTTGATTGAGTAAAAAAAAATTCACATAGGTTTATTTTTATTTTTATTTTATTGTTAAAATTTAATAATTTTATTAAAAAAATAAAAATTATTTTATTAAAGAATATTTTATTCCTGAGAGAAAATCACAATTTTCATTAATATGTTGAAAATTACATGTTGTACATGCTTCTAGAAGCATATGCAAGGTAGGGTGGTTGTTTCCACAATCTGATAAACTAACCAAAGTATGTCCCAGGATGGGACACTGTTATGTTAAATACAAATTTATATGTCTGAAAATAAATATGTACATAAGTAGCCTGATAAAAATATAAACTGTCATAACATAAAATCATCAAAATCAGGGCCTAACTGCCCCAAGAAGATGTTGATCATCATCATGGTCTATGAAAATACTGGTAGTCCTCATGTCCTATCTGCTCCTGGGTCATCCAATGCCCCTATGGCTAGAGAGCAGTCTCCTTGGATAGTCTATCGGAAATCTAATTGCACTCCCTATATATGTGATGACAAATGAAAGAGTCAAATTGTGATTTCAGTAGAAAAGCTTCATCCAAAATATTTCAGAGTGTGTGCACGTGACATAAATATTGTTGATTAAACCATGTTATGATGAGTTTGGAATCGCCAAAAATATGAATATGTCTACATCTCTTCTCAAGTACAAATTATAATAAGCGTCGAAGGGTAATGAGCTCATCATAATTGTTTGTTCCTTCTCCTAGACCCATCTAAATTTTGAAATAATTGTTTGCATTGAGATGAAGAACACCCCTTCCACAACCATTATGTTGTGTTGATCCATCAAAATATGCCCATGGTATATTTCTATCTACGGTTTCAGCAGTAATAGTGTGAAGTGGGAAAGGACAATCATCCTCCATAATATTGTTGTAAATGCTAATAAGATGAGCTAAAGCTAAAGTCCATTGAGGTGTGATTCCCTTAAATATTAGCTTGTTCCTAAGCAACCAGATACACCAACATATCAAAAGGGGAAGGTTCCTGCTTTTGGTTGGTTGCGTGTTAGTCCACCATGTTTTCCAAGACTCCAAGATATTTATACCTTGCCATCTATTAGAGAGATGTAGTGTCGTTAGAGCTTGTGTCCAAAAATATGTGGTGATAGAGCAGTGAATAAAAAGATGTTAAATTGATTCAACATCTTGTTGACAGAGAATGTACTAGGTTGGTCCTTGAAATGATCACCTCTATAAATTATCCCCATTGGGAGCTCTATTATGAAGGATACACCACATGAATAACTTGGCTCTTGGAAGTGCCTTCAACTTCGAGAGGGAGCACCACCACGAGTCAATAATAGGTGTCTTATGATCAGATAATATTAAGCAGTAGCCTTCCTTAGGAGAGCAGGAACAATGTTGTGCATGTACCCAACTGAGCTCATCCTCACTCTCTGTGATTTTCACATGTGATTCATAGAGGGAATTAGTGTAGGAGTGCCATACATTACACCAAATATTTGGAATTCCTAATTGATCAACAGATTTCTAGGCTTGTGAGAAAATATATGAGTTTTCTGGATCAGCAATGTGTGGAAGGCGCAAGATACCATTGGTTGAGAGGAGTTTTATGAGCTCTGGTGGAAGATGAAATGTGTTACCATAGCTAGACCAAGGATCCATACCAATGTGGACCAAGTCGCCAAATCCAACCCTCCAAGCCAAACCATCACGGATGTAAGATAGGGAGTTCAAAATTGCATGCCAGATAGTTGAAATATTAGTCATGTCCCAAGTGGGGCATCTGATGCAATCAAGGAGGTGGAGTGGACTGATATATTTCTGAATGACCATGTTTGTCCACAAATTCTTTACAGTAAGAACTTGCCAACCCATCTTAGTAGTAAGAGATTTTACAAAGGCTTCAAGATTTTTCATGCCCCAACCTCCCGATTTCTTAGGAAGTGCAATGTAATCCCATATAAC
>APFE030443233.1:0-19259 GCA_000404065.3 Pinus taeda | reverse complement strand
ATCATTTAACAACAATCTAATAAGAAGAAGAATTTGAAAGGGTTTTCCTTGTAGTGGGTTTGTCCCTAGTCTTTAAAAAATCCTGGTGTCTATATGTGTGAATGTTTTTCTCCTATTGTTCCTTTATGTTTCGTTGAATTGATGATGATATTGTTCTTTCTATATAATTGCATATGTTGTTGAATAATGATGAAAATTTGAATAATGATATGATTTTGTGGGGTGCATTTAATATGCAAATGAAGTAATGCAATTATCTAAAGCAAAGAACAATATAGCCCTAATAAAATTTAACACCCTTAAAGGTTGGTAAATGAAATTTTAGAAAACTAGTATATTCATATAAATTAAGTCATTGATGAATGATAAATGCAGATACATATCAATCCATATTCCATAATGAGGATCAAAACACTTATTTCATTATACATCTCACCTTGTTAAAAATTAAAAATACCATAAAAACTAACTAAACTATAACTTTTATTATTAGATTATTATTATTAAATATATATAAAATATATATATATATATAAGTTCTCGAGGGGTGCAGCTTGTTGGCCATCGCGTGTACTGTTAAGGCATTTGTGTGTAGGTCACAAGTTCAAACCCCGTCTTACTCGTGTGTTGTGCTTCGGGGCGGTGCAGTTGCACCTAGAGGTTATAGTGGTAGTTGTCGAGGATTGAGCCTCTATCATGTGAGTATGAGTGTTAGCACCTTATGAATTCCACTAGTCACAAAACAATAATATATAAGTTAGACATTTATACATTTAATAAAACATGGAACAAGATTCTTATCCAAAATATTTGTCCTTATTTTACTATGGAGATTCTTAATATGTAGATGTAAGCTTTGTCACAATTAGATGTATTTTACTATGGAGATTCTTAAATGTTTAAAAGAGACTGACGTTAGAGGTGGAGACATTGCCTTGTGAAATCAATACTTTTTTATCAAAATTCGTATTGAAAGATCATCATTAATTAATGGACCATTAAGGGACCAGATCGCGAAAGAATGTGATGGTCTTCCACCAGATGGAAGAACTTTGGATGAATCTTCAATTACAACATCTATTTTACACAATTAGATGTATTTTACTACACATATAGATGTATTTTACTACACATATAAGTAGCTCGCCCTCCTCATATGCACATATCTCAACATCGCACACCCAAGGAAGCTTACACACTAACCGCAGTCGCACTTTGTTCAACCTCAATCGCGCGCCCTCTGTGGTCGCACTTCGGGCGGAGCTGCAAGTCATACATCCTCCTCCACCTGAAGTCGTTGTTTTCCTCGACAACATACCATCCTGGCAACCATCTATCACCAAGATCACCATACCAAGGTATACACCTATAGGTATGTCATACATCGGAAATCATCTCAATCCATGATCATTGATCACCCTGTCACAATCCCCACATGCTGCTCTCCATCGTGGAAGGTTGGCCCCTCCATCTGAAGCTACATGCCCACTGCAACATCTCGTGTCGACCTCATCATGTGTCGTCCTCATGTGAACTGCTGCCATGATACTCCAACAAATGCTAAGACATCTCCGCACACTACATGCCCCCATGTCTAAACTAGTTGGGTAGCTAATCCATCCGTCACGTCCAAACCATGAGAATGTACATCCTCATGCCACCATCAGTTGTTTCTCTGAACATCCTATCACATCCTCAACTCGATCAAGAATCCATCTCCGTATAAGTGTAAGCCATGCTCAGGTCCATGAAGTAGTCCTCATCTCATTTGCAACATGTTGTCCATGATGTTTGGTGTCAATGTGCTGCATAAAATCAGCCACATCTATCCCAACATCATCCATATGTGTGCCTCCTCAATATGAAGAGACCGTCTCATCAAACTCCAACTCTCGCTCTGCCACATCCAAGCCCATGAAGCAACCTCCATCATATATGCAATGTGTCATCCCTCAAGTCTGCCATAGAAACAAGTATACACTTGTCTCATCTATCCATGTGTTGCCCATGATCCTAGATCAATCAGCTCCCATGATTCAAAAGTGGTTGAGTCTCGGCTCAAGCCATGCCCAAGTATTGCCACCAAGGCATCATCATCGTCGTAACTCCATCACTCCAAAGTGTCTCATGTCGATCATCCACATCAAGTCACTCTTTCAAGCCATTCCCATACATGTACTTGAAAGTATGCACCCCATCCTGCATCAAAGTCTTTGACCTTAGCTCCTCAATGCATCAGATCCTCTAAGTCCACCATATATGAAGTCCCCAAAAGTCACAACAACCTCATGTCATTATGAGCTCTATGAGACATCTCCAACCAACATCTCAGCAAGCATACAAGTCTCGGCCCAAAGGTCTCTGCAAGATGCCTCAGCTCTCCATGTAGTAGAAATTCTCCATAGCCTGCTCACAACTCCATCCAAGTCCATGGCCTTGTTGTACAAGAGTGCACAACCTCTCCATCGGCTCATAAGTAAAACATCTCCATGTCACATCAGCAAATCCATCTGCACAACACCCCTGCCTCGGCACTCCTCATTGGATGCCCATAAGTGACATCTCTACAAGTGCTCCCGCACAATGTCCCTACATAATACTGCCATACTCCATGTCTCCAACCTGATGTCCATGACTAAGTTTCCATGTAGTCCAACCAAGTAGACCCATCACAACAATCGGTCATCCTCACCCAAGTCTGCAATCTTCGGTCTAGTGAACTCGGTCACCCAACCATATCATCATCACATGAGTTTCTCCATCATAGCTTCCCCACTAAAGGTTCCACCAAGACTTGTTCTTGGTCTCGGCCATGAGAAGTCCACCCAAGTGTGTGCCCTTCAATCTATCCATGAGTCATGCCAGGCACTTAGCCATGTGGCTAAAGCATGACCCATTCCTCTGCAACAATCATCATGTTCCTCCCTTGTCATGAGCCTTTGTACCTTCTACCATAAGGTCACAAACAACCCCAACAAGTCCTGCAACAGTCACCAATCCTTGCTTCTCCATACAAGGTCTCATCATAGTCACCGATGGTAAGATGCTCCCTAGCATCGACAAACTAGATTTGCCCTTCCCTGCATACGGTCCATCTACCAAATGCTCAAGTGAAACACAAGTATCAATAGTACTTACATCATCATCATGAGGTTCCTCCATGAGAGTACCCTCATCCATACATGTCCACAAACTACACGAACCTAGTCCAACTTGATCAATCTCAAGTTCATCCTCCATCATGATCATGTCTGCAACATCTTCAACTATCACGGCTTCCTCTTCCTTGTCAATACAATCTGAACCTTCATCTTGCTCCATTGTCCATCCAAGTTGAAGAAGTTCGTCTTCAACATTCTTTTCCAAGACTGCAAGCTTCTCTCGAATCTAGGGGATTCTCCTCTTTCATCCGCTTCAACCTGTATAAGGTAAGCAAGAGATTCCCTTCGCATTCTTCCAAACCTGACATGCCTTGTCGTTCAACTTGGCCCAAGCACTAGTGCTTCACCCCTGCTAAACCTGTTTCACCATTCACCAAGTTCCCTGCAACCATGAACCGGCCCTTGTTCCACTTGTATGTGAAACTAGCCTCCTTCACCTGCAATTACCTGCTTCCACTGTCATCAACCCGGATATCAGCTCTGATACCAACTGTCACGATAGTGCAGTGGGATCAGCACTTCATCCTCAACCCGGTCATCAGCCTACTCTGATACAAACTGTCACGATAGTGCAGTGGGATCAGCCTCGTTCGCAAATCTCCTCTGCACTTCACGAGCTTGATACCAACTGTCACGCCCCCAAGCCTATGGTTGTCTTCCAATTGTGCTAGGCGAGGTGCAGCACTACCAACCGTTTTCTTTTCACCAATACTTATGATTGTAGACTACGCCTTAACAATCCACACTTAGTTTTATTTTCGTTACCCAGTATTATTAATTTGCCTTTATGCCAATGAACACTCATACACATTCATTATCAACAACATTATACAAGAGAAATGCACAATAGTATAAAGGGAGGGCCAACTCCCTGCAATATGAGTCTGCCCGATATCAATATATTATACAATCTTCACTTTTACAAAGTATAGGCTAATTCCTTGGGGAACCCCAAATTTATACTTAGCCAAATTTCCAACTTCGTCAAACTCGGTTGCCCAGCTCGTCTTCTGCACGATCGCAGCATGACCCACCAACTCGTCGTTCGCCTTGTCACACGTCTTCCCCGATTCGCACTTCGTTTGGTCCACAGACGCCCAAACTGTGTACACCTGCCCACACGCAGTCCCACTTGCCAACCCTTGGCAACCGCCCAAATCGTGTGAAACAGCACATAGTACCACCTGCCCAACTCTACGACCTTCGGTTCCAACCTTCGTCTCCATCGCATCATCGTGCATGGCGTTCCCACACATGGCCGCCCGTCCGCACACCTTCACCATGTCGACCAACTCTTCGTTCGGCGGACGCCCTACTCGGGCCGCCTGTTGTGCACGCTTGCACGGACGCCCTCACCCAGTCGCCCGTTGTGCACGCTTGCATGGACGCCCTCACGATCACCCACACGCCCGCCCGGGTCGCCCGTCATGCAGCCCTGCACGAACGCCCTCACCCTGGTCGCCCGTCGTGCAGCTCTGCACGGGCGCCCGCCTGGGTCACCTGTCGTGCAGCCCTGCACGACGACTCCTCCAACTCGCACTTCCGCCCCTACCTTCGCACTACGTCCAAGTACTGCGTCTAGAGAAGATGATCGATGAATGATCGATAATAGAAATGCCTCCAACGCACTTCCATATATACCAAGTGTAGGGCGTGGTCCTGGCTTGCCCAGCCGACCTGCGCAACGCCCACACTTAATCTCAAATGCCATAACTATCACGTCGGCTCCCTTACTAATGTAGGTCGGCCTCCCTAAGGTTAAATCCATGCCACTACACATATAAGTAGCTCGCCCTCCTAATATGCTTATATCTCAACATCGCAAACTCAAGGAAGCTCGCACACTAACCGCAGTCGCACTTTGTTCAACCTCAACCACGCACCCTCTGCGGTCGCACTTCGGGCAGAGCTACAAGTCGTTACATCACCTCTCATGTACATCATCACTATTGACAACACTTAATGCAGCGGCCTACACCATCTTAACGCTGGGGCCCAGAGACGTAGTCCCTCTTGGACAAACTCCGTTATCAACGGCTTATGTTTTCATGTGTTGATGATTTCCATGTTCCTCTTCTTTACAACATGCGGAGGTATTCATTAATGTTCTTTTAAAAAATGCAATTTAACACATCAAGTCTTGGAAGGGTCCTTTGTCACACCCAGACCTGGATCAATATGGATCATTGTACTCTCTTTTGTTGAATCATTTAACGAGAATCTAATAAGAAGAAGAATTTGAAATGGTTTTCCTTGTAGTGGGTTTTTCCCTAGTCTCTGACAAGTCCTGGTATCTCTATGTGTGAATGTTTTTCTTCTATTGTTCCTTTGCATTGATGACGATATTGTTCTTTCTATATAATTGCATATGTTGTTGAATAATGATGTAAACTTGAATAATGATATGATGTTGTGGGGTGAATTTAATATGCAAATGAAGTAATGCAACTATCTAAAGCAAATAACAATATAGCCCTAATAAAATTTAACACCCTTAAAGGTTGGTAAATGAAATTTTAGAAAACAAGTGTATTCATATAAATTAAGTCGTTGATGAATGATAAATGCAGATAGGTATCAATCCATATTCCGTAATGAGGATCAAAACACTCATTTCATTATACATCTCACCTTGTTAAAAATTAAAAATACCATAAAAACTAACTAAACTATAACTTTTATTATTAGATTATTATATTATATATATATATATATATATTATATATTATATAATATATATATTATATATAATTTCTCGAGGGGTGCAGCTTGTTGGCCATCGAGTGTACTGTTAATGCATTTGTGTGCAGGTCACAAGTTCAAACCCCGTCTTACTCGTGTGTTGTGCTTGGTGGCCGTGCAGTTGCACCTAGAGATTATAGTGGTAGTTGTCGAGGATTGAGCCTCTATCATGTGAGTATGAGTGTTAGCGCCTTATGAATTCCACTAGTCACAAACAATAATATATAAGTTAGACATTTATACATTTAATAAAATATGGAACAAGGTTCTTATCCAAAATATTTGCCCTTATTTTACTATGGAGATTCTTAATATGTAGATGTAAGCTTTGTCACAATTAGATGTATTTTACTATGGAGATTCTTAAATGTTTAAAAGACACTGACGTTAGAGGCCGAGAGATTGCCTTGTGCAATCAATACTTTTTATCAAAATTCGTATTGAAAGATCATCATTAATTAATGGACCATTAAGGGACCAGATCTCGAAAGAATGTGATGGTCTTCCACCAGATGGAAGAACTTTGGAGGAATCTTCAATCACAACATCTAAAATTGGACGGTTGAGTGGGTTGGCAGAAGAATCTTGAGGGGTCGTCTTCAATCACATCCAAAATTGGAGGATTGAGTGGGTAGGGCGCCGAGATGCGAAGAAGGTGCGAGGAAATTGTTAGATAACTTAATAGTCTTCTCTTATTGAATACGTGGACAAAGAAACTCCATTTTCTAACGTATCTTGAATCAACACAGATATGTATTACCACAATATGGAAAAACTGCATTTTCTATGTGTATTACGACAATATCGGGGCTGCTGGTCTTCCACGAGATGAGAAGAAGGCGCATTGGAATAATGTTCAGGGGTCCTCTTCAATCTCATTTAAAATTGAACGGTTGAGCTGGTTGGGCGAACAATCTTCAACGGCATCTGAAATTGGATGAATTGGACGTTTGAGCGAGTTGGGTGAAGAATCTTTAGGCGGTCGTCTTCAATCACCACATCTAAAATTTGACGAATTGGGCGGTTGAGTGGGTTGGGCACCAAGATGACAAGAAGGCGCAGGGAAATTTGTTAAATAACTTAATCGCATCCTCTGGGGTTGAGAGGAGTAGGATGTTAGCCTCTCTGAACACGAACAGCGCCCCTCTCGCCCACTCAAATTTTAAAGTCTTTGTTTGCCAAAGAAAATATTTGGCATGTTAAATACAGACAATTCTCAAAGTCTTTGTTTGCCAAAGAAAATATTTGGGAGGTTAAATAAAGACAATTCTCAAAGTCTTTATTTGGAAATTTTATCAAATTTATATATGACTCTTCTAGAAACGCATTATTGGTATTAAGACCATTAGAACCTTAAACATTAAAAAAAGCTATTAAATTATATTAAAAAAATTACATAATTTTACTCAATATTTTAAATAAAAAATTAAAATATTTATCTATATTTTACACATAAACTTTATACATATTTTCTAGACAATTTTCTCAACAAAAACATTATCACTGCAATTAAGACATTGTTGTTATTGTCACTTAGTCCACAATGCAGAATTATAATTGACAAAATACTTTAATTTACTAATTAGTACAACCTAAATTGATTAGTTCTACACCTTAACTCTAACTTGAATTTAGCTATATATAAATTAAAAAGAGGTGCCAGCTACTATATAGCACTTATCATTAAAATTATCTTTATTAATCAAAAAATATAAATAAATAAAAATACAAATACAAATTTATCTTTATCATAAATATATACATTTCTTAAAAAAGAATATTATTTTATTTAATGAGAAATATTTCCGCGGAAATCACATTGTAATATTTTTGTCGAGGCGTTTTGAACCAATGAGTGTGGTTCATCGTCAAGACAAGTTGAATAACCAGATCATGGCTACAGGTTAAATGGGGAGAGAAGATCTATATTGGACTGGGTGTATGTAACTGTTTACATGAAATGATGGTAGAATTCTAGAGAAGGGAATATGTGTTGCATACGTTAAAGAAGGGCTATTATGATAAGCTATTGGATGCACAAAGTATAGTCAATGTGTTATAGAGATATATTCTTTGTATGGATAGAAGAACTATTGAGTCATATTTCTTTAGGAAAATGATATGTGATTACTTTTATGCTAACATTACTATTATCATAGTTACTTGTTGAATGAGATGTGTATGCACATGAGATTGGTGTTAGCTTTCTTTAGAAAAGATATACATTCGCATGCGGGAAGAGACAACAAGTTGTGTAGTTTGATTTACATATTTGCATGCATCAAAAGTAATAGCTAAAGGACTAGTTCTTTTGATAAAGTTTATGTAAATTTTCATGTAAAAAAATTATAATTGATGTTTTAGTTAGTCCCTTCAAAGGAATGCCTTAGTGTTTTGTACTCTAAGAACATGTGCTTATGCGAAGGGAAATGCTAGCTATATGATTATTTATAAATGTAATCATGATGTCAATATTGATAATGATAACATGGCAGGTAAAGTTGGATTACTCACGCAAGGCATAGATTATATTTAACGTTGTGGCAGGAAAAGGATTAATGGTCCATGCAAATGAGTACGAGTTGTGGAATCATACATTGCTAGAACAATCATGCCATAAGGAACGTTGCATGTGGCGGTATGTAAGTAAAGGGTTTCATGGAAACTGTATTAGCTTTTAGCTAGTTATGTGAAAACTTAATGATAATTCATTGTAATAATTTTATAACAATGTTTAAGGGATGGAATCCCTTATAAGCCATTGAGTGAGGGGTGAAAACCCTCACAAGCATTTAATAAAGAGATTAAACGTTTGCTAGTTTTCACCCTACGGGGTTTCCAGGGTATAATGGTGTTCAATGGTGTGATTGCCTTTTGTGTCAGTTGGATGATGTTGAATCCTTGAAGATGATGTTTCTTTATTTGATGTGATGATCATAATGTCCTAGTACGTGATTATTTAATATGGTTAAGGAAAATCATAAAATGGATGGAAGGTTCATGAGATAGTTTATGTTATTACACTACCACAATGGTGGTTAATGGTTATGCAAATGGTTATGCAACTTACTGTCTTTTATTGCAATTTACTTGATGTATTAATGAACATTATATCTAATGGTTAATGAGGAATTGTGGAGTTGTGAATTGGATAATTACTTGTGGGTAATTTGTATAAAAAAAATTCTAACTCCCTGCTTTTACATGTGAGGTTACCAGGGTTATCATTAAAATTATCTTTATTAATCCAAAATTATAAATAAATAAAAATAAAAATTATATTTTCCCCTTATAATTTTCCCCTTGACATTCCAAGCCCCATAATTTACCAAAAGATGTCAAGCATGCTGTGTTCCTACCCAAATAGCCATCATTTCCCCTATTGGTGACATTCGTTTCACCATTACAACCCAATCCTTTGACCAAATGATGCTGGCCCCCATCGTGGAAAATACTACCCCTTTCTACCTAGAAGCCCTCACCCAACTTTATCAAAAGATGGAATTTGCCACTAGAGCCAGAATTTTTGAGATTTTCTTGCCAGAGAATGCCCAATTGCCCAAAAATAATCCTCCATATCCTTTTTTCATTTTCCCTGATCAGGCCAAGAAGATTATTTCCATGATTTCTTACATTTTAGGCTATCATTCTGATTAGTGGGTAGATGAACCCATTTTAGAATTCCTCTCCATATTTTCCATGGACAACAAGCCCTCAGTGTTCAACTTTAGTCAATTTTTGGCTGATAATATCCATGAACAATTCATAAAGTTTCCTATAGAACCGGTGTTCAATTACACCTCTATTTTGATTTATATGTTCCTCTATTATCAGGTAGATAAATTCATTTTTGCATTACAGAAGCTGCATGATGTAGGTTACTAGCAGCCAGTAATCTTTTGGACCTCATTGGTTATGAGAGAACAACAGGAATTCAGTTATAATCAGTTTATCGAAGACTTTGTTCATACAATGATGAACATTTTGAATAGTGTAATACATCCCAAAATCAGTGAGGAAATCAAGAGAATTTTTCATTTGTCTATCCAAGCAAAGATAGGGGATTGGTATTCGTACCAAAATTACACAGAAATCAGGGTATATGGTTGTGAATTGGCCCCCTATAAACTTCCCAAATACCTCCCAATCAGGATTTTTTCCCTGGAGTATATCAGGCAGATGTTGAATTCAGATGACATCCACTTTGTAGTGGCCATGAAGAAGGCACAATTCAAAATAGAGACATGGGTGGGCTCATATGTGTGCAACATAAGGACAACAGGTGAAGAGAAATGAAGTTCAGTTTGAGCTTTACATGGTCTTATGACCCCTGCAGAATCATCTCAAAGCTCAGAGTGGAGAATAAAAACACTCTTTACATTCATAATTCAAGGCCAGACATAGAACAATATGCCAATTAGCTAGAGTGGGTAGAAAATACCTTGCAGGAAGCTGAAGAACAACTTGTTTCTACTTCTATTTTGCAGACTCCTATTCCTCAGGAAAAATCAAGCAAAAGACAGAGGGAGGAAGGATCATCATCTACAACCAAGAGTGAAGCCAAAGAATTTAGAATCAGTTATAGGAAGAGAGTAAAGGTAACTCCAAGAGTAGAATTGGACAAAGAAACTGAAGAGCATGCAGCCATCATCATCATAGATTCACCACTTGCAACTACCAAATTCACAACATCTCCTTCTAAACCTTCATCTTCACAAGGTCACAAGGAAATTGAGCTGGAACCACAGAATGTCCAAACAGAAAAAGAGAAGATAGTTTTTGACAGGTACAGGGAGATAAATCTTGGAAATGAAATTCTAAAGAATAACACTTATAACCAATTTTGGAATCAGAATTCCAACTCACAAAGTAGGTTGTTGTTAGTCTTTGATACAGAGCATGGAAAAATGCAGATGTCTTTTCTTGAGACCCAGATTCCAAATCAGCATTAGACTACAAGAGCACAACTTTTGAATTTAGCACAAAGGACATACATCCCATTAATCAAATGGAGATTCACAAGCAAACTGGTGAAATGATATCCTCTACTTTAACTAACACTGCTATGCCACTTTCTAAATTGTGGGTTTCTTTCGCAAATGTCCAGTCACAGTTGAAGATGGAAAAAGTCTCCTATTTGGCAAAGGATAACATGATCAAGTCTTTGGAAGACTTGGTGATTACGATAGGGTATGACCCTAAAGATGTCAATGCTGCTAAGGATATTTTTGAAAAGGAGAACCTGGACATTGCAGCCTTAAGAAAGTAGCTCAAGCTACCAGCCATACAGGATGCAATGACCAAGGATATTGAAGAAACTCAAGCACAGAAATAAGATATGATGAAATTGATCATACAACACAATATAAATATTAAGTAGATGGAGGCAGAATTGGAGAAAATGATAAAGGAGAAGGAAGATAGTCTGAAGGTGGCCATTTTCCCCTTAGATGTTGTACCTATTTTTGAGCTTCCATCAATAGGGGCAAGCACTGCATTTGCCTCCTCCACTCAGACTACCAGTGTTGAACAGGTAACACAAACCTTACAGAACATGTCACTACAATAAAAGGAGATTGAGACTTTGCAGGTCCAAGTCAAAGCTTTAGAAGCGCAAAAGGCCAAAGATGAAGCTGCTCGAATTACTGAAATGGAGAAATCCCAGAGACTGATTGAAAAGTTTCACAAGGTAGAGAGGGACGCTTCAATTGGTCAGACCTTTGCCCAAGCCAAGGAAACTGTTTTGATTAATATATTAGACTCTATGAATGAGATTTTTCACTCTATCCAAATCATATTTCAACAGAAAGAGTTGATAGAGAAGGATAAAGAAACTATTGTGTAAGGAAGAGAAAATCTGGGAGAGATGCCCATAGAACCCTCTAATATAATCAAGTTCTTAAACTCAAAGTCCAAGTATGAGTTGGAGGAGGTAGGAATCAATGATAGAACTGCCACCATTATTGAATTCAAGAAAGTCTTGACAAAGAGAAATCTCATTTATCAGTTGGAAGAAAGGTGTGAAACCTTAGAGCTACATGTAAACAATTTCACAAACAGAACTGAGGCCTTAATGCAAAAGGGACTGCCCAGTATCTATGTTATAAACGAAAAATTTATCACTCAGGAAGACTATATCCTCAAGATGAAAGAAGTGGCTAAAAGAAACATCAGTGGAAGTAAGGGCAGCATGAAAGCGAAGGCGTTTTGAAAACTATGTCAAACGATTTCCATGTAGAGAATGTGGTAAAACACAATTTTACCGTAAAACCAACTTTTCCCAAATACACAAAGGTGGATGAAATTTATTGCAGGGTAATAAAATTGGCAGTTCCAGATGAAAAGATATGGAAGCAATTGGCTGATTTATTGGATTGAAGGATAATTTAGGAGCAGTAAAATAACTTTCCAGTGTCGCAGCTAGCATGATGGTCAGTTTAGCATCGCAACACTGTTTCAGGTTGAGTCAGCAACCGAAACCATCAAAATAGGGCCATCTTTCCATTCAACAGCCTACATAGCCTATTCTTTTGCTAGCATTAGATGATATATTTTATAATTAGGCTAAAAATACATTATCAGTTTAACAACAACTTTGTGAAGAATTTTTGTAATTTTCATTATAAATACTTTGTTGTTTGAAGTATCAGGGGTTGATTTCCAAATCTAATTTTCTTTTGCATATTGTAATTTTCAAAGTACTGGAGCATCAATAATATAGGGACCTTTCACAAGGTTCATGTGGTGTACTAAATGGTGATGTGTCTCTTCTATCTATTTCTTTAAACATTGTTTTTCCTTTCTTTGTTATTCTAAATTTCTGAATTAATCAATAGAAACTCTGATAAATAGGATTCGTTATTCAGAGCGCCCTATTTTGGTTGTTGTTAATTTTAATGTTTTCCACTAAAGTCAAATCAAGGAATTCTTAATTGCTCCTTGGTTTCTATTGAACCTTACACTTCTGTTGTTCCACTATTCATTTAATTTTTGAAAAGATCCAGTTAATGTAACCTAGCTTTCCCTATGAGAACTCCTCTAAAAATTGATGCAAAACTCCAATTTAGTTTATAGACTCCATGGCCCAATGGAATTATAACACTCAAATCAACCAAACCTTTCAAACAAAACAAACAAGTACATTCATAACTAGCCTAAAATTCACATAAAAACAAAGCTAAGTTAAACAGAGAGATCCCTCTTTGAAGATGTCAGGGTTAGATCCCAGCTTCCAAAGTGATTTTGATGTCATCCAATGTGTTTACTCCCTCAACCTCAAAAGTACAGAACGAAAACATAGTGACGACCATACCGGGGAAGAATACTTTTTAATCTAAAACATTATTAATCCATGGTATCTAATCAGTATTTCTATAAATCAAGACTTATATATCATTATGAAATACATGATTTGAGGTTGTTATTTTGTAAATTTTCTAGAGTGTCATTAATTTGATTTTTATTTGTGTGATGATTTTTAATAGACCTGGCTCCCAAAATAATTTTCACTAGATCTCACCCTGACCCCAACCCGCTGAATTTGTAGATAACCCTAAGAAATTGGTGAGGAAGAAAAGTTTTATAGAGTCAAGGTAGTAATAGTCCATTGTCTAGATTCAATTCTCTTCCTGAGAATATTAATTTGTCAATGTCTAATTCTCTCCCAAAGAAATTTGAAACTATACAATATATAGAGTTTGATTTGCCTTTCCAGCATAGTTTTTTTAGATCAAAGTTAGAGGCTTTTGTAGATCAAACTATTGTTGATAAAGCCCTACTACAACCATACACACCCCAGACCCAGTATTTTGAAACAGATCCTAATCTTGAATCCTTACAACAATTTGACAAATTACAAGGTCTAGTTTCAGTGTTGGACCAAGCTATTGAAGAAGCTTTTATTCAACAATCCATTGAATTTTCTGCTTTAACAGTTGCAGTTGCCTCTTTGTCTAGTCAATTTTCCCAATCAGTTCATCTATAGCCTCCCAGTCCTACTCATTCCATAGTTTCAACTTCCTCACATGTGATCTCTCAAACTATTATTCCTACTATCCCTGTAGTTATCAGAACTACACCTACATTAGGTCCATTTTCAAGTCAATCTCCTAGAATAGTTATGGTTGGTAGGTATGCACCTTTGGTGTTACCAGGCCAGCTAAAAGTTATGCCTAGAGATCACCATTCTAAAATTGTGACCTTTGATAACACTTGGGCTTATATTGCTCAACAGCATGTGGATAGGACGAATGATGTGTTTGACCTTCAATAAGTAGATGAAGCCGATGTTAAAATGAGATTGTTTGCTCAAACTTTAGGAGGTGATGTCAAAAAATGGTTTAGGGGTTTCCCTACAGGAAGTATAGCCAACCTTGATGCTTTCCATCAAAATTACTTAGCTAGATGGGAGATCAAGAAAATTCACTTCAACTCCTAAATGAATATAAAAAACTGAAAAAAAACCAAATGAGAGTGTGGAAGAATATTGTGAACAGTTTAATACTATTTACAATGCCATTCCACAAGACATCAAGCCCTCCCCTAGCCTAGCTCTAATTGATTTTCTAGATGGTTTCGATGTAGACATGGAATATCAACTTAGAGAGAGAGACCCGACAACTTTGGAAGAAATGCAAGCAAATGCTATTAAAGTTGAAGCTAACATCCTAGCCAAGAAGGCCAAATTGAAATCTGATAGCATATTTCTATAAAGGAAGAACATTCTACTTCTATTGTTGATCATAAAATTGATAACCTAGTGAGAGTAGTGAATCAGATGATGCAAAGAGTGAACATCAATGACAAAACTCAAGTAAGAGAGAACAAAAATGCCCCTCAGACTAGAAACCAAAACTTTAGAAGGAATGTTCCCCAAATTAAACAAAGAGAACGAAAGGGTCCATACTAGCAGGTTCAACCTCCTTTTCAGGAAAATTACACAGACGATGAGGGGAATATTGTTGAATATTTGGATGATAATCAAATTAATTTGATGGGGATAAATGATGATGGAATAGTTTTCCTCACTCAAGAAGAGCAGGAACTTTTTCACCTAGCCCAAACTAAACTAGATTCTGAAGAGTCAGATGAATATAAACAAGGCTTTGAAAATGCCATAATGGAAGTCCATATGCAGTATAACCTTAGGAGCAAAAAGAATCCAGACACTCTCAACATCAATAACTCAGATAACCTGCTAAAAAGCCATCTGAAATTGAACCTAGGAAAACCACAAATAGTCTTCCTAAGAAAACTGTGGATAATTCTGACAAGGAAAAGGTAGAAATCCCTATCAAAAAGGTTTTTGAATGTGTTTTCAAAACTACTCAAATAGATAACCCA
The DNA here is from genome assembly GCA_000404065.3 of Pinus taeda. Lineage (NCBI taxonomy): Eukaryota > Viridiplantae > Streptophyta > Pinopsida > Pinales > Pinaceae > Pinus > Pinus taeda. Next base: position 4,014 of record APFE030443233.1, on the reverse strand, counting down.
ACCAATCCAGGTGGATCTTCAGATACAATGGCATGGAAAAAATCAAAAATCAAAGTGATCAGAATGAGTCAACCTAGGACTAGAGTAGAGATCTCATCTTTCTGATTCCAACGGTGGAAACGGTACTTCAATCTGAGTCTGGATGATGAAGTTATTGCAAAAAGAAGGGTTCTTCAATAATTAAGAAAATGAGGAATTTCCTTTGAAAATTGAGTCTTAAGCCTTAAGGCCAAATCGCCATCGGAGGTTGCATAAGGGTGGACTTAAGGTTTGGGCCGTGGAACCCCCGATCGCTGATCTCTGATCAGATCAGATCGGCAGATTGGAGGCAATCGCAATCGGCGGTCATATATATATATATATATATATGGATATCGGCGAGTGGATAGTGCGATCAGCGATTAGCTGGATCGGTGGAACCCTTATCAGTCACTCGGGGTGACACATGTGGGGGATGCCGATGCAATCGGTGATCAGTCATTCCCGAGGACCAGGACAGGGACACAACGATATGCTGATTCGTAACCTCAGCGCAGACCCGATACAGATTATATCCCCGACTTAATAATATTTGAAATCTGGGTGAACGGTTTTTGGCAGATTTCTTAGTGTTTTCTGGATCTTGGAAGTTTTATTGTTTAGACGATAAGAGGCCATTTTTAGGGATGGTTGTGCCCACCGATACTTTCATTCTACCAACCTCCATAGTTAACTAGGTAAGCCCCGTTTTAAATGGGATTTTGTCCAAGAATCCTTTATAAAAGAGGATCAATGGAAGAGCATGAGAGGATGCATTTTGATCATTGCAGCACCTATGTTTGAATAGTTACACGATTCCAGCCCCTTCTATTGCTTCGTGAAACTTTGGCACTGCATACCACTCCATCTCAGGCATTCATTTCATAGCCATCAGGCAGATTGGAGGTATAAGCCTCTTTATGGATAGATTGATAAATGTAATTCTATTGATTCATGCCATTTAATAAGAAAGGCCTCCCCATTGTTGAGTTGGGCCCGAAGACATAGTCCAAATTGGAGGAAATCTGTTATCAAGCCTTGGTGTTCTCTTTTGTGCCTTTTATGTGTTTTATTCTTCTTTTCATATGTGCACATTTATGTGTTAATCTGCAATTTTATATGCAATTCTTTTCTATACATCTATAAGTAAAAACATCCTAGATCAAGTGGTATCAGAACAGGGCTTTTTAGGTGTGAATTTCATGTTTGTATGTTAAAAGAGGCAGGCTTCAAATAGGCGAAGGGAATCTAGAACCTTTTGATCCAGAGGCCGGGCATGCACCTCGAAGAAGAAACATGGCTAAAGAGGAAGCTTGTATTGAAGAGGAGTGCAATTTCAGAAAGAATTTCTATTCAATGGAAGAGAATATCAGTCAGCTGGTTATAAGATTGGAAAAAGCTGAAGAGAGGAATCCAGAAGGACAAGGTTTAGCACATGGGAATGATGGAGAGGAACCCCCTCCTTCTCCTTCTGGTGGTGAAGGTTCTTCTTCCCTCACCACCATAATCAGGGAAATCCAAAGAATGCATCTAAGAAACCTTTTTTTAAATTAGATGTTAAATTTGATCTTCCTGTGTTTAATGGTGAAAGTAACACAGAAAAGATTAACAATTGGATTAGGCAGATTGAGGTTTATTGCAGGATTCAGCAAATCATAGAGGATGAGGTGAAAATCCAGCTGGCCTCTCTATGGTTGGGCAACATAGCTCTCGTTTGGTGGGAGAGTAAATTGAAAGCAGTAAAAATGTGGGTAAGCTCTTTTCCTCATGGTCTAATTTACTTCTGCGTTAAAGGAAAAGTTTTATCCCTTAGGATACAAATAGAAAGCTTTCATGAATTGGCAATATTTTAGGCAAGGCAAAGGGAAAGATGTTCAAAGTTTCACAGAAGAATTTAGGAAGCAAGCATTGAATTTGGGTATTTCACTAGATACACCTGAAGTTGTAACTAAGTATATTGGCTCACTGCATAGTTATATTTGGCATTCGTTATTGTTTTTTGAAACAACCACTATTGACACAGCTAGTGTGAAAGCAATTCATATTGTGAACAGGGGCAAGAATGAAAGAGACCAATCCAGAAAGCCACCATTCAAGCCTCCCAATGGCAAATCCAAAGCGAAATGGAAAGGGAAGGAGAAGAAAACAGCAACAACGAAAGAGGGAGAGCGGCCTTATTGAAATCATTGCAAGAAAGAAGGCCACGATGATGATCACTATTGGAAGAAACATCTAGAAAAATTCCCAAAGAAGTATGGAGGAAAAGAGATGCAAAAAACAATGGCAGTGGCACAGCAAGACCTTGGATCAGATTCAGGAGATGAGGCACTGGTCACAGCAGCGGGAACAAAAGGTACCCTTACACCTCCTATTGATTCTAAATCACATGGAAGCACCATTTCTGTAGATGAGTCCCTTTCAAATGATAGAAAAAGAATTGAATTATTTCATATCAGAGTTGTAGTAAATCATACCAAAGTAGAAAATCTATTTGATACAGGGTCCCAAGCAAATTTAATTGCAGAATCCCTAGTAAAGAAGCTTGGCTTAGTAACAAAACCGCACCCAAAGTTGTACCCGTTGGGATGGATACATGATAAAGCTAAATTGAATGTAACCCAACAGTGCAAGGTAAAATTTGTGATTGCTTCTAAGCTGGTAGATGAAGTAGAGATGGATGTTATACCATTAGACATCTGTGGCATTGTATTAGGGAGCCCCTACCTGTATGACAGAAAAACTGTCTTTTTCCATCATGAGAATAAATACCACATCACTAAGGATGGGATAGAGTACATAATGCGGGCTCATCAAAAAAAAATTAACACCAGCCTTGTAAGTGTTGGGTAGATGAAACGCCTGGTAAATTCCAGCAAAACATGCATGCTTATGGTCATCAGGGAAAAGGAGGCCGAAGTCACAGACGTGTTCCAAGGCTACGATGGGAAGCATAAATAGGAATTGATGGATTTAATTGTTGATTATAATGCATTATTTCAGGAGCTGTGGGGACTATCTCTAAATAGAGAGATCCAACACGAGATCCACCTGTTGCATGACACCCCTCTGCCGAATATTGACATGTACAGAATGTCAACATTCGAAATGGGGGAGATCAAGCGTCAAGTGCAGCAATTGCTGGACCAAGGCATGATTAGGCCGAGCTCCTCTCTATGCGGGCTGCCAATTGTTCTGCCAAAGAAAGACAACAGCTAGAGGATGTGCGTGGACTACCGCGCGCTCAACAAAATATCAGTAAAAAATCGTTATCCCCTCCCACGCATAGATGATTTATTGGATCAATTAAAAAATGTTGTATATTTCACAAAGTTGGATTTGAGCAGTGGCTATCACCAGGTCCGAATTGCGGAGTAGGACATGTGGAAAACCACTTTCAAAACCAAGCAGGGGCTATTCGAATGGATGGTAATGCCATTCGGGCTTTGCAACGCTCCAGCCACCTTTATGCGGGTTATGAATCATATATTTCAACCTTTCATTGATAAGTTTGTTCTTGTATATTTAGATGATATACTAGTTTTCAGCAAGAGTTGGTTTGAACATGTGATCATGTAAAGAAAGTGCTTCATGTGCTGAAGAAAGAAAAACTCTTTGTAAAATTGTCAAAGTGTGAGTTCGGGAAAACCTCTTTGGGCTACCTAGGTCATATTGTTGGTCATGGTCAGTTAAAAATTGATCATGCTAAAGTTGAAGCAATTGTAAATTGGCCTAAGCCTACTAGTGTAACTAAGGTCCGTAGTTTTCTAGGTGCAGTCCAGTATTGGAGGAGATTTATTGCTAATTTCTCTATTATTGCAACACCTTTGCACACATTGACTGTTGAAAATGCAACAAGATGATGGAGCTTAGTGAAAAGAAGTCGCCTTCACTAAGTGGTCCCGTAGGCTATTTTTGGCGCAAAGTCTATTTTTAGACATATGGATCATGGTCTATGAGTTGCAGGATGCTATTTGTGGATGATTGGTCAAGTTGGTA
>APFE030443231.1:0-123608 GCA_000404065.3 Pinus taeda | reverse complement strand
AAAAGCTATAATTCAATTTATATATAGTATTTTCTTAAATTAATTTAATTTAATTAAAAAATTAAAAAATAATTACACAAAATTAACATTAAAATAACACAATTTCAGGATGGAGATGGTTAGAACAACATCGAGCTTGCAACAAATCACTGAAAGTTGGTAAACGCACTTTTTGAATGTGTGCGGGAGGTTCGACGAGACGGAATCAGCGACGTGGTTTGATACGCAAATATTAAGTCTTATTAAAAATTGCTTTACTATGGTTTATTTTTCTTATTTATTGGATAAAAGTAATGTGGTATTCAACTCATAAGATGAAAAAACAATTAGTTAAAAATTTAATTTTTTCTATGATATTTCATATTTGTTCGTGTAATAATAGATAAAAGGAACAAAGTGACATTATTATTTATTATATATATAAATAGAGTTAATCAATTTTTCAATAAAGGTTAAGATTTATGTTGAGTTGTAAATTATAATATATATAATGATAGTTAATTAATAGAAATGAGTTTTTAACTATTAATTCAAGTTTATTTTTTAATTAATAATTTACTTTTTTAATTAGAATTTTTGAATATTTGGTAGTAAGTTACAGTAAAATTATTAATAACCATTATGTTTTATATAAATATTTTCAATATAAATATCAACATCTGATATCAATAACATGAATAACATGGCATAGAACCAATATATACATCCTCATCATTATGAACAATAAATCATTAATGAGGCTCAACAACAAGATGCATACTACAATAGCACTAACTCCAAGAAACCAAATATGTAAGCAACAAATATATTATTGTTAGCAGGTGAGATAAAGTAGCAACAATCTCTCCAATGCTTTTAATGTGTGGCTAATATGCATTGTATCCAAGAAGCAATACTAGAGAATTAATTTATCCATTAACAACAACTATATAAGATCTGGAAATAAAGCATTGTCTGCACCACATAAACTCATCTCTCCTTGAACTAGGTTAACACACATTCTCCACATATAGAAAAAACCACAGTTCTCAAGCAAAAAAACATATCAATCTCTTGGACCAAAACATCATAAGCAGCATACATACTCTCATGAGACTCAAGCAACATCATAGTCTCTCCATGTATGAACAACTATATAAATTCATCATGACTCAACCATATGAATGCAAAAACATATCAATAGTAGCTTGTATCTAATTCCAACACACCATCATCTGATCTCCATGGCCGCAACTTCTCATGTATGGAAATACATGACATAAATATGATTTAGTAGTATGAGCACTATCAATACACCAACTATGTCATGCAAGCATACTATCTAAGAATATGTGGCAACAACAGCAAAATTCTTCTCAACATCTTCTTGCAACAAATCAATTTTAGATATATGCATAGTTAACTCCTCCATAGTAAGAAAAATTCCAACACTCTATAGATTCATTTGGAAGAAAAATTGCTACCCCTAAAATGTATGATCATCCATCACAACTTGACCATCCAAATAAGAACAACTACATGGTTGACATATCTTCAAAGTTATCAATGAAAAATCAGCATACAACTACTCCAAATTCATCAGTAAAAATATTGCTAAAAGTGATATCAAATTATAAATAAGAATAGACCAGAAATAAAATAACACTTCAATCCTCATTAACTCCCTCTAAACACATGCATCTCTTTCCAATATATAGATTTATCTTCATGCAAAATTTCCAATATGGCTGCACCTCCAATGGTCTTCATGAAACTCAAGATGATTCCATATGCTCCCCCTGAGATTATGCAAGCCTCAATTTTTGGTGGGAGTCCCTTGCTACTCCTTTCTCCTCCAAACATTGAGGGGTTGATATTCCTTCTTCTTATGTCATTGGCCTTCCATGTTCTTTACTCTTTAACTCGATTGCCTATGAAACATGAGCGAATCAGAATCCTTGGCCTTATGACCAATTTTTTTACACACATAACACCTTATGTGACTAAGGAGTTGAGGAATGGACTTGTATCTTTTGTCGATTTAATTTCTATTCCTTGCATGTGCCTTGCAACCAATATCCCTATGGTGAAAATCATTGCATGAGAAACAATAACAATAAAAAGGACTAGTATACATGATTGATTATGACCTCATGAAAAGGGAAAATTCTTTGCATGCTTGCTTGAGGCTTCTTTTCCTTTGGCTACTCCTTTTGTTGATAGGATTTTATCTCTTAAATACTACAATTTGTTGTTATATGTCCACGTTTTTTTACAATTAATTTTTTTACATTTCTTAGTAAATATACATTTCTTTGCTTGTTCTTTTTCTTCTTGAATGGTTGTTGATTTTTCTAATGACTCTTATTTTTCATGTTGCTACTAGTTGCTTCAATGTTTTTAGATTTGCTTGTAATTGCTTGAGTGCTAGATGTAATCCTCTATAGTTATTCTCTTGCAGAAGTTCTTCAGATTTCAGTCTTTGATACTCATCTTCCATCTCCTTATACTACTTCGTCATTCCTTCTTCCAGTTGAGTTTTCAAATCTAAAATTTCTTCTTTATAGTTACCCTCTTCTTCATAAAAAAATTGCAATAAAATTTGTTGATCTTTATTCTTAGTTGTGAGCCTTTTGACCTCTGCTTCTAGGGCCATTATTTTGGATTCTTCTTCCAACCTTACCATACTTCATCTTCCTTTTTTATCTCCTCTTATTTCCCCTCTAGATCAATGTTTGAACCATCATTGCTATGACTAGTGCTTTCATCCTTTTCTTGTGAGCGAGCGGTGCTTGCATCTTATTCATGTGAGGAGACTTGATTTACCATTGCTATAAGTGTATAATATTTTGCATTGTACTCCTTATCAACATGTGAGTGGCATGGTCCTTCACCCTTCTCTAAACTCTGCAATTTTCCTTCATAATTCAAAATATGTAACTTGTCCAACATCTCTTTTGCAATCTCACAATGTCTCATATAAATATTATTAGATATTGAAATCCCATGCAAAATAATATCTTTATCGTTATCACTAAATTCATCTTTCATTCCATAATCCACTGATAGAAAAATATTTTCGTCAAACGTCAAGATATATATATATGTGTGTGTGTGTGTGTGTGTGTGTGTGTGTGTGTGTGTGTGTGTGTGTGTGTGTGTGTGTGTGTATCTCAGTATTACTATGTCTTATGTTAAGTACTTTGAGATGTGATGAATAACAACTAGTTGTACAAATAATGGAATATATGCATGTAACCTTAATACAATATAATTCATATATGTGAGTGACAGTAAGGAGAATAAGCATGATTGATAATACTTGTTTAGAGGAGAATTCAATATAGTTTCCATTTGCAATTCCAGTTAAGGTCAAGATTGAATTTGGGTATAACCTACATAGGTTCCAAATTTTGTAGAAGTCTCCATGACTTAGAAGTTGATCATGTAGGAAAAGTTGATTCTTCCTACATTATATAGTTTCAAAGGGGATGAATGAAACATCATGATAACATAAAATATACAAAACAAAAAAAATTAAAAAATTGCATTCTCTTCATTTACGAGTCATCTTAAAAATGGTACTCTTGGTTTTTGAATTTGTTTAAATAGTAGAAAAACATCATGCACAAAAACATGTGTTTGGAAATTGCATTTCAAATATTAGTTCTTCAACTCCGAAAAGTAATTAAAAATATAATTTTGCATTAAAAAATAATGTTTCAATATACATAATTTAGTGCTCTCTACGTAGTTCATTGTCATACATACATACATTACCATTACAACATACATACTACCATACATACATATCATTACATACCAATAACATACATACATACATACATACATACATACTACATACATACATACATACATACATACATACATACATACATTACATACATTACATACATTTACATACATACATTATATATATATATATATATTATATATATTATATATATATATATATATATATATATATATAGATATAATATATATGGATAGGTTATTTCACTCAAGCACCCAATACTTGTTTAAAGATGTGTGGAAAACATGCATGGGAAAGAATTTAATTTAATTTGAAATCTAAAGTATAAGGACACTAATATTTTTTTGAAAAAAATATCATTAGAAAGCAACATAATTCTCCAGAAATTTCTTCTTTATTCCAAATCAAAATTCACAAATCTTATATGAATTTTGAGGGCTTCAATTCAATAAAAGAGTAAAATTTTGAAATTTTATCCTCACATTTGGCCCAAAAGTGTAAACCATATTCATGGTTCACCCACACACACATATACATATACATATACTAAATCTCCCAATGGAAAAGTCGCTAATGACTTCGATGACCTCCACTAATACAATTGATCGATGACATAAAAATCCAGGAACCCTTGGTGGACCTATTCTAGAAACACAAAGACATGGAAGCAGTACATTCAGGTTTTTCCATACCATTAAGTATCGTATGATCAAGCCTTTGTGGGAACCTTATAATTTCGGAGTTTAAAGGAATATAAATATTTTCTTGTGTGGTGGATAAAGAAAACTAAGATTTTAATTTTTGGGTCTCGTCCATAACTAGTGGGAAATAAGGGAAACCCTTGTGTTAGTGTGTGTATGCTTGTGTGTCCTAATTTATATTTTTAATCTATATTTTATATATATATATATAGATTATAGATATATATTATATATATATTTATATATTATATATTATATATATATATATATATATTATTATATATACACACCACACACACACACATACACACACACACACACACACACATTCCATGGAAGAGTTTAAACAACTAAAAGAGTAATATCTAGTCCCATATATGGGAGAGAGGTTAGACATTGCAAAAAAATACATGATTGCACTTAGGTAGCCTCACTGATGATCACACAAAACATTGGATTTTTGAAAATATTATCTACATTGAAACTATCTCTTGGTCCTAGAGTAAATCCTAAAATCACTTCTAATTGGACAAGAGTTTGTCTTCCTCAGACTTAAGTAAACAAGTTAATGACATAAGACTCAAGACATATAGCAGTCTTCCACCTTAAGGACCAACAACAGGTCTTTTTAGGTGGCATGGTTTTGCCTAAGTAACATTAATGAATAAACTTGTATTAATGGATATCAATGATAGATGATTATATTTCAGGCTAATTACAATTGTGTTGTGATGATTTCCCACACACACACACACACACACACACACAAACACAAATATATATATATATATATAATGATATTAGAATATACATTTAATAAATAAAAATAATATAATCTAAGAAAAGGTGTGTCAGGACTACTGGTAAAAGTAATACTCAAACCACCTTTACTCCCTTTTATATGAGCTAATGATAACTTAAAATTACGATTTCTAGAATTTGAAAGAAGGCCCATTCTCTTATTAAAACAAGGTGGGTTAAGAGAAACAAGTATCTGCCCAAGCACATGATGCCAAAAGAAAAGGTTTTTAATTTTTGTATCCAAACAATGAGCATATGAAATAGGAGCAGGGATGGCAAATCTATTTATGCGTTTCCAAGCTGAGTGATGAACATTGGAATAACTTTCATCAAAGGTTCCATTTCATTTCTTAGGTCATTAATATCTTTAAATATAGCATCCAATAGTGAAATTGTGTGATGTTCATTAAATATTTACAAATAGGTACATTGTAGGGCATTGTTTGAAACCCAGTAGATCATACCACTATAAATTGGTGCAACCAACATAATAAAAATTGATCTTATTTAGTTGAAAATAGACTCAAATTTGTATCTTCAAGTGTGCTTTGCGCATTCATATTGAGTTCTTTTCATCAAGAGAACATGATAAAAGGAAATTGTTTGTAATAATATTCATCACACATACTAGTATAATAATATTCATCTGTTATACTGTCTTTGATTACAATGACTGTGTTATGAGGATTTTCATGACATGAATATCTTGTATGCATGAAGATTAATTTTTTCACACATATCTTTTGATCCATTTGATAGGAGGAATGTATATTTTAGTCTTCTACCATTTCAACTATTTGCACAACTTCATTTGGTGCCTAACCACTTCATCCCAAGAAACAAGCTCAGATTTTAACTTTGGAAAATCTTATTCTCCTCTATTCCATGGGATTGATAACCTTAGGTTACTTGTCATGACATTTTGATGAAGAGAACTACAATACATCCATACACAAACTTATAAATTTCAAGCCATTTGGTAGGAGGAATGTATCTTTTAGTCTTCTTCCATTTCAGAAGTGTGCACAACTTCATTTGGCGTCCTTCCACTTCATCCTAAGAAACAAGGTTGCATTTTAACTTTGGCAGATCTTCTTCTCCTCTATGCCATGGGATTGATAACCTTAGGTTACTTATCACTTCAATATCTTGTTGAAGTTACTTCCTTGGTTTGAATTTCCTTTGTCACACTTACATCCCTTTCGTTAAGATAAACATAAGCTTCTTAAAAGAACGCATAATGTTTTTCCACGTCTTTTTTCACAATTTTCGAACATTTGTTGAATTAGAGAATCATGGTTTTCTCAACGGGGTTTCCAAAGAGTAATATGCTACTTGCATTTCAAAGGTGCTCCTTCTACTACTTAATGCACATACTTGCCAACATTAGTGAGTAAGATTCATAAATATTTGTCTTTGATTTGCAAAATGCATGAAACTATTATTTTTTCCTGAATGCAATTCATAAATGTGAGAAGCCACCATTTTATAACTAATTGGCTTAGATTATATGATGAACAAACTTCATTAAGATTCCCCACTGGCAGACTAGCATCACCACCAACATCAGAGTAAGCCTAGGTGGAAGCAAACACAAAAGAAATGGTTTGAAGGAAAGAAACATGACTACAAGATCGAGACCGAGTAACATTAATGATTTAACCACCAATCATTTAAGGAGATAGAACATGAAATTGGGAAAAGACAAAGGTTGTAGAGCCTATTGAATAGACATAGTTCATTCCAAATCCAATTTAAGCCCTAGATTATGGACTAAAGGTAGTCTATCTTGATCCAATTCCATATGTGGATCATCTCGTTCCAGTCCCAAATATGACCAAGAAGTAGTTGATTGAGTTTAAGTTAAGTTCCTTTTCATATTCCATGTTTCAATGGATTTATAGACTACTCGATAAATGGGGGAAGATGGCGACTTGTTTTCAATTATGAAGGAGCCCCTATTTTCTACTTCTTATTAGTTATTAGTGCAGTTGTAAGAGGTAAAATAAGATTGATATATTTTTTAATTGCATTTATGATTTCTTTTCCCCTGAAATTTGTATTAAGCTATTTATGAATATTGTTAATTCCTTCTATATTGACAGTTAGCTCTACCTAAATTTGTTCATTTTTTTTTTTTTACGGTGATAGACTCACCAACATGTAAGGGGATATCCCTGGTAACAGGTCCCAACTAGACCTCAAACGATTTGGTGTAGGAGTCCCAATAGTGGATCGTGCAGTATCGCCTTGACTGCAGTTGGGCACAGAGGCAAGTAAGATGTCCTTGTTGGTAGCAAGGGTGTGACAACTTTGGAGAGTCAAGGAAGGTGCATGAATGGTTCTAACACAAGGAGGGTGAGGTGAGTGCGCCCCTTGGTAACCTCTGATAACATAGAGTTAAGAAGGGAACACACAAGAAAAGAAGCATCACAACATGGAAGGAAAGTAATATAGAAATCCAAAGTGATGGTTAAACCAATAACACATTTTAGTAAGATTCATACATACATATATAGAAAATAACTACACATGCATGTGTAAGCAAACAGATACATATATCATATAGAATAAATAAGATATTTGAAATGCAATACGACATATGCATGAAAAGAGTTGGCTCTTGTTATATTAAGAAGTGTCAATTCCCATCATACAATACATCCATGTCCAACCACTAGTTTTAGCAATGGAATGTTACAGTCACTATTGCCTACTCCTCCAAAGAGATATACTAGCTTTGTATAGTGGAGAAGCCAAGGATTGTTACAATATTGTCCAAGATCTCTCTAAGATACTCCTATCAGAAGCTTGGCTGGCCAAAAGCCTTTATAATGAGTTATGAGGTTCTATTTATAGGAAAGTGTGGAGTGACCCTTGACATTCCCCTTGGTCACTGTTCGTCTATCCTCATGACTCTTCAACTAATTTATCATTGTTACATGCAACTATCAACACTTGAACTTCCACTTCACAAGACATTACATACAATCTACACATGTACCCATGTGAGACAAAATGGCTTGAGAAAGCCATTCAAGACATCACCAACACTTGGACCATTGTAGCGATACAAAGTCTTTGAAATCCTTGTGATGGTCGATGGTAGTGAACTAATGCCAAACATGGTCATCCATGACGGTGTTTGTGCACTCAATGGTGACATCCTACTGAAAGTGAACTCTTGCCTCTGTTGCATCCGAGTATATTGATATGGCCCCTCTATTCAACTCGTTTGATAGCATGCCCATCATCGTCTTGAGTGTGGCTAGACCAGCAACATACCGATGCATAGTGTTTGTGTTGATCTCAAAGTGTGTGTTGGTGACCATGCACATCAACCTGTCGAAGTACATGTTCAGCTCGAGTCAGACTTTCTTCTTATCTTCACCTCGATGAGTGTGACAAATGGGTAGGATCACATGCATGTGCACGATCACATGCATGTTTATGAATTCCCTCGCATGTGATCAACAACACTGCTCACCCTGTCTACTCTATGCCAGCTACTAGGATGGATCTATAACTTGTACTGGTGGAGTTTCATCGCTCTGTGCATGTTGCACCCCCTGCTGTACTTGTTCATGTTGCAACTCATTCTCTCATCTATGCAGCTCTTGCTCTTTCTTGAGTTTCCTCTTCATCACCTACAAGTCCTTCTCTATTCCTTTCTCTACCCTCGTGCGATATTTTTGTCGCAACATCACCTCATAGCCTCAATCTCCAAAGATGCATTTCATCATGAGTGGATCTGCTTTGAACTTGTAGCTTTACTTCACCTTTATGCTATCAACAACCTTCCACTTGCATGCAGGTATGCTACCTTCTACTGCTTCTGATGGTGCTTCGCACTATGATGTCATTTCCATTCACCTTGATATCCTTTTCCATGAAAAACTTGATATTTTTATGGATAGGAAAGTTAATAGACACTTGATCGACTTCATTCCTAGTTGCGCTCTTAATGGTGTCTTTGACTCTGCTGTCCTACAAAGCCCTTGTACCCGTGATGCTAAGAGGAAAACTAACACTTCTGATACCTGAATACATAGCAACACTCATGGCAAACAATCTTTCAGTAGAAAACCAAAACAAACATAAGGAATGACTTGCAATATACTTGTGTTATTAATCGTGAAGGTTGTGCAAATTCTGTGGGGAGGTCGGGGGACTGACTACTAAAAATGCGCAAGGAAAGTTAGTTTGGGTTGTCACGAGGCTTACTAATTATAGTAACCATGCAATGCACAGTCCATCCTCGCCTACTGAGTGTTGAAACTATGTAATCCGCAATTCTAGTTAGCATTGACATGAAACCAACAAATTGCATTTCACAATTTCTAGTGAGAGCATGACACTGCCTCTAAGAATTGCATAATGCAAGCTCAGAGGTCATTTCTAGGCCAAACATGTGTATTTTATGGATGGAAGGCAAATCGTTTACTTCGAAAAATGTGCAGTGTTAGCCAAGAAAGGTACGGTTCGAGCTAAGGCAGCCTAGTTCGGGCCAATGTAGTGCGGGTCGGCCAACAAGTGACTGAAAACATGAGAAGTTTGAATGCATGATGAGATGAGTGTAAACAAGAGTGCATGATCATACATGCAAACAACGAGTGCAAGATTCAGAAAATGGGAAAGCATGCATGTGTGTGAAGTGATTCGCCACAACAACGACTGTTTGTGCAAAAACACTGTCATGCATGCGACAATAGTGAAATGCGAATGAAAATTGAAACATTGCTTCTACAAGAAAACATACATCGAAATGACAGCAAGAACTCACTAAATTCAAGAAGACATAACTCACACGAAACAAAACACAAAAAACAACAAAAACGTAGCGCGAGACATGAAAACTGGGCTTACCCTGAAACAACTGTGTTGAATGTGCCGATGACTTGTAGATACAATGTAGGATGTTAGAGTTTCAAGGTCGATGCAAGGAATAAGCTCTTCAGTGTTCGGGTGATGAGCTTTGATTAAAACGACGTTGTGACATGGGTGCCACAAATCTAGGAAAAGCGACAGTTGGTAGGAGGTTTCTGAAATGATCCTTGCGTGTAACCTCCAACTCCTAAAAATAGATCCCTAAATCAAGGGATGCCTTTGCATGCTACCTTAGGAGAAGTAGTCCATGCATGCAAATCAGTTTTTCTTAGTCTTGGAGGGAACCGGTCAACCCAAAGGCACATGCATTGGTCTGCGAGCCTGGAGTGAACATCTGTGTAATTTCTGGGTTGAACAGACATGGTTGTCCCAGACAGATTACACAATTTCTGGGAGGAACAGGTGACTGTCTCCCAAGATTGTGCAATTTTTGGGCCTGAGAAGCTGTCTTGGGCTAGACCTTAGAATTTGCTGAAGGAAGCCTATCTGACTGTATTGTGCAATTTTTGAGCCCAGCAGGTTGCCCTAGGTTAGACGTCACAATTTTCTCAAGGAATCATGTCTGACTGTATTGCACAATTTTTGAGCTGGGCAGTTGTCCTAGGTCGAACCTCACAATTTTCTCAAGGATGCATGCCTGATTGTATTGCGCCATATCTAAACCAAGCAGGTTTCTTGGCTCGATTTGTGCAATTTATGCTAGCTGCTGGGCTAGTAGTCCTAAAGGGATTGCACAATTTCTAGGAGAAGTAGGTGACCACTTCCTAGAATTGTGCAATTTCTAGGCTGGGTAGTTTTCCTAGGATGGATTGCGCAATTTTTTAGAGAAAGACTGATAGGAAGAAATGGAGCCCAGCTGGGTTTGTGCAATTTTTGGAGGAAAGGCTGGTTCCCCTCCAGAATTCTCAATTTCCAGATGGAGTTGCTCAATTAGCAACTGACATTAAGTCTATAAAGCAACCTATGAATCGGGTGGAACAAACTTGCATCCATAGGCTAACAAGACTCAATGAAACAGTTGAAGATGATGTACTTGATAGTGTAAGACATGCTACTGAGAATGGTGAGTAGGGAGGCTCCAAAATGAAGCTAAGGAAAAATTTTGGAGGGTGGTTGTAGCAGATGCAATAGGTTTTTAACATAATATGTTTGACCCCTATAACTTTCCAAATGTGATATTGAGTGTTTCTTTGGTAGTTGTACTAGTTGCAAATTTCAAAACAAGAATGTTTCCATAAAAAACAGAGTTGAAATTGTTTGACAATGAATATGATCTTTGTCAAAAAATTTGAGTAGAGTGAGGGTTGCATTACTAAAAAGTCTCAAGATACTAAATTAATGATAAACACATGAGAGCTTTTATGTTTTGGGTTCTTCCATATTTTAACTTTTCTATGTGTCATATTTGGCTCATTTTTAGATGCTCCTTAATTGAGCTTACTAAATTAATGATCGACATGAATTTATCAAACTAGACTACAAGCCATAATTACCTGACTTGGTTGAACTCTTCTCCACTTAAGTCAAACTAGAGATCAGACTTCGAAAGGACTTGGGAGTTGAATCAAGCTCATTCAAAACTCAAGAGTTAACTCTTCATTTGATTGGGACTAAAACAAAACTACATAAAATCTTGGGTCTGGATTCCCAAAACATGCCCAATTGTCCATCAAACATCAACTGTTAGGTCATTCTAAGTTGAACATAAGACCTTATAGACAAGTCTCTTGTAGGCAAAAATAAGTGGAAAAATGGGACTTTATTGTTCACCGTGAGGGGCTTTGTTGGATTTTTTTTTGTTTGGCCAGGGGGCAAGTGTGGGGGGCACAGTCCCAGTAAAACCTTCATTTTTCTGCAATCTTAAGTCAAACGTGAGCCCCTATACATGGTATTGATACCCTCTCATGGGACTTTATTGTTCACCATGAGGGGCTCTGTTGGATTGATTTTTTTGTTTGGCCAAAGGGCAGGTGTGGGGGGCAGAGTCCGAGTAAAACCTTGGTTTTTCTTCAATTTTTAGTCAAACTTGAGCCCCTGTACCTGGGGTTGATACCCTCTCTTTGGGGCACAGATAGGTGGGGAAATGAGCTTTTATGGACATAGATTTATTACAACATAGATTTCCATGCACTGGAAGGTAAGCATTTTTGAAAGAGTGAAAAATTAAAAAGTTATAAGGTTAGACGATTTAATGAATATGAGGGAGAGGAGAAAAGTAGAAGTCCAATAGGGGATAAGGGAGGGAGGAGGATGAGGGCAAGTGGTTAAGCCAATGATGTAAGGTTGTTGACTTTGAGTAAGGGGAACCAACTTATGCTTACCTCCATACCCAATATCTATTACGATTGTGAGGGTGCTTCATAATTTCCAGTGTTTCACGAGCCTTTCGCATATATTGATGCTTTTCTTGAGTGACTATCTTGGTGTTGTCGAGGAAAACATGGTGATAAGTCTTCAATAAGTGTTGTGCAAGTGTCAAAGACTAGGATCTACCATTCTTTATGTCAGCGCTATGTTCTATGAGTCTAGACTTGGAGGATATCTCTATTTCTCCAATGTAACATTTTCCACATGAACACGTGACCTTGTAGACCCCCTTGCATTGGAGGATATCTAGTTTGTCCTTTAACAGATCTCACCTTTTTTCTTATTGTTGTTAGGGGATTGAATGAAGTATCTATGTCTTTCTTTTTGAGAACCTTGGCGAGTTTATCTGACACTTCTTAAATTTAAGGAAGATAAGCTTTCTTATTAATAATAGTGGAGTGTGTTGTAGGGGGTCCAGTTCCTATTCTTGATCTTTCTCTATTGATGGTCTTGACGATGTCTTTATTTCTATATACAATGCTAGCAAAGGCTTTCTTCAAATACTTTATTTCATGCTTAAGGTGTTCCGCATCTTATATTCTTAATGCTCTCGCGAAGAGGGCATTGAGCACCCCCATCTTTTGTGCTCTATGATGATCTCACTCAGAATATAGGTAATTATTTGTGTGGGTTTTTTTTACCTTGTGTCCAAATAATCCATCTTCTTTTTTAAGGAAGAGAGTATCCAAAAATAAGATATTGTGTTCCTCAACACTCCATTGTGAATTTGATGTCTTTTGATACACTCCATTGTAAATTTAATTTCTTTTAATAAACTATTAAAATATCAAACAATTTACAATTTAAAAAATAGTTATTAATAAAATTTATCAAAAATTTTAAAATTTAAAATAAACTTCAATCCATAAAATTTGATACCTTTACCATTAAAAAAACAGATGAATCTGATTTATAATGATATACAGCATACCATACAAATAAAAACATTATTTATTGATTCAAGGTCATCAAATTAAACGCTTCCCACTTGCCAAAGATTACTTTCTCATTCGATCCCATCAAGTTATCAATCATCTTTGATCTTAGTTTTATATGGCTGCGACTTTCCGCTTGCCAAACAATATTTACTCATGAATGCAATATATAGTCGACCATACAGATACAAACATTATTTATTGATTAAAGGCCATCAGATTAAACGCTGGCCACTTGCCAAACATTACTTCGTCATTCACTCCCATCAAATTATCACACCGTTTTATCGTTTTCGATACGCTTGAGCAGCTTTTGACTCGGTCCATGTACCCTGTCCGGAGTAACTTTCATTTCTGGGAAATTTGAGAGTTTGGGATTTTCTGCTTTATAATTGATCTGTATATCGTTCACTTGCAGGACCATGGCAGAAGGGGAAATATGTTCGTGCAGATCCATATTGATATGCATATCGTCCACTTGCAGGACCGTGGGAGGAGGAAAAATGGGTTCGTGCAGATTCATAGATGTGAGTGTGAGGGTAATAATTTTGTCAATTGGATGACGGATTTTGTGAAGTAACGCCACTCGAGTTAGAGAAGGACGCGGCAGTACTGCAATTGACGATGGATTCACCAGCATCAGCTTTAAATAGGGTGTGAAAGAGGAGTTTGAAATGTTTTTTTTTTACAATTGAATAGGGTGTGAAAGAGGAGTTTGAAATGTTTTTTTTGGACAATTGAGTTGTTGGTACAATGAGATATTATTTCAGGATTAGCTTTAAATAGGGTGTGAAAGAAGAGTTTGAAGTGTTTTTTCGGGATGATCAAGTTGTTGGTACAATAGGATATTATGTTTTTTTTATTAGGCTTTAAAATTCTGAAGAGTATTTTTGGCCCATTAAAAGAAAAGTTAAAGAATAAGCTCACTATCTTTATAAAATCTTAGTAAGTCATAAATTCCTAGTATTGACTTTAAATATACTTTTGGTATTATAACACTTTTAGTATTATAACTGCAGTCACTAAATTTGGTTTTCGGACCTTATTTAAATTATTTTAAAAATCACTAATTCACCATAATTAAACAAAACCAAAAAAACTAAAACTTCCTCACTTAAAACACAGCTCCACAGCTCCGGGAGAGAAAGAATGCATTAGTCGATAGAAAATGATGTAAAATCGTTTTAATACATCACATCTCACTTGTTTTTTTATGGAACTATTCGCATAGGAAATGATGTGAAAATTGTTTTAATAAATAATATCTCGCCTATTTTTTAACGAAGTCTGCATATTAGAGTAGAAAGAGCGGCTTAGATCAATGAATTTTTCGCATCTAGAGTGGAGAGCGGCCTTATTCAATCTAGAAGGTTTATAATAAAAATAAAAAATAAATATAAATATACATATAAATTAAGTGGATGGTCTCATTTTCTCCACTTAAGAGTGATAACATAAAAATAATAAACATTATAATGTGGATTTCAAAAATAAAGTCCACAATATTTACAGCGTCGATTTCTACTTTACGTAGTGGTCGAGAATCACCGGATTCGACTTGGAATGATAAAAAAATTATAAACTCGAAACAAAGAGAGAACCAAAATGCGTACAATTTAAAATAAACATGCAGTGTCAAAACTTGAGTATACTTGTCGACCATTTCACGAGCAGTTTTGAATGTCAGAAAAGGGGAAATTTAGTGAAACGAGCAAATTTAGGGAAACAATCTAAGAGCTATGTCCACCAAATCATATTTAGGTTAGTGTAAATTTAAATTGAAGTGATTGTCATACTCTTTCAAAACAAGAGAAACACAAAATCCAAAGTAATAATTTTATTGAGTTAATAATATGTGTGTAATTTCAATTTTGTTAAACCATAACTTTTATGGTTAATCAACATAACTGTTAGATAGAGTGCCCATTATTCAGATAAAATGAATTTTTTAAATGTTATTAGATTGCATATTTTGACTCTTGGAATTATATATTTAAAATTGAAGTGATGGACAAATGAAGTGATTGAGGTACATTTGAAAACCAGAGCAATACAAAATCTAAAATAGTAATTTGGAATTTAATTTTATCGAATTTTTTATTTTTAATTAAGATAGTGAAATAGAGTTAAGGTTATTTTAAATAAAAAGAGATGTTTAGAAGTTATTATTTTAATATTTTTTTTAATTTCTTATTATGTCTATATTCATGTTTATTTTGGAATAGGGTTTTTATAAGTTTAATTTTACCAATCTAAATCTATTTTAACTATGTATCTACCAAGTGTTAGGGAAAAACTTCCTTGGGATGGAAGCTTTTTTAAGAGTCAAAGGAGATTTGACCCCTCTTTGCCATTGGTAGAATTGGTAGATCCAATGTTAAGATGGACCTAGACTGGTTTTATTGTTAGTTATAATTAATTGTTAATTTTGTATTTTGTATTTTATTTTATTTTGTATTTTTAGTTTTATGTTCTAGTCAAAATGTTTATAGGGCATTATAACATCTCTACATACTTGACTTACTAGGCATGCTATGACTTTTAACATTCTATTAAATTTTAGTTAAGTTCAGATGTAACCATTTACAAACATTTACACCACTATAACATTCCCTCATAGTTTTTTTTCTTTTAGGTTTAATTTTTAAAATGCTATAAAATAAAATAAAATAAAAATAAAATATAATATTATAATATTTTGATTTTGAAATGAGTTATGCTTTTTGTTCAAGTGGTATTTGATAAGTCATGGTATTGATAATCCATGGTATTAATTGATGCTATTGTAAGAGAGAATATTTAAAAGTTAATAATATCGACGGTAAAATGGGGTGAATATGCATGGTTAAGAATCTTTTTGTATTATAAACATTAAATTTTTGTCTTTATTAATTAAGCTTAAATATAATTACATAATCATTATTTTAATTTATATGGTAAAAGAGATGTTAATTTATAACTACTATTTAAATGTTATACATTTTAATGTGATATGCATATTATGGTTTTTTTTACATGTAAAATTGTTCGTATTTTACTAATAAAAACCAAATTACAGTTAGAAAATGAATTAAGTTTTGTTTTTTTACCTCTAACACCTAAATCCTAGGTTGCGGTGTGTCTTGTCGCAATTACCAATACTTATTAGGTGGATGGTATAGATTTAACTTAGATAGAATACTCTACAATAATTTTAGCAATAGTCACAAGCAATGGTTGATATTTATGTCAAATGTAATTATGAAATAAATCATGGTTGTCAGATTCATGTCAAAAGTAATTATGAAATAAATTATAGTTTTTGGGAATGTAGTATTTATAAGCTATGATATTGCAACAAAGCTTATATACATGTTAAGAATCCGTAATAAAATAAGGATGAAACTCCATGGTTAAAAATATTGTGAAATGTATTTTTAAATGTATATAAATATTATTTCATATATTAGTTTTTAATAATAATAATAATTTGAAATAAAGTTATAATTTAGTTAATTTATAATATTTTTAATATTGACAATATGACATATATAATAAAATAAATGTTTTTATGATTAATATATATTTATATTTAACAATCTTATGTTTTATATAATTATTCTCATTAATTAACCTTCTATAATTTTAAAAATTTCTCATGATGTGATCTATTTAATGATGAGAAAAAAGTGCAATGCCCAATCTGTTTTGCAATATTTTCATTCCTATCTTACTTTTGACTTTTATCATATTAAGTTTCACACTTTGAGCATAGAGTAAGGAATGATATATGAAGGGTTGAAGTTCAAATTAAGGTTGAGTTTGTGAGGAAGTCTTGTGCAACCTTAGTAGTCTCTTAATAGTCTCTTTCATAGACCGAACCACTCATTTCCCAATTCACTAAACGAAGAGTCTCTACGACCAATGTGAGCTATACGAGTGGCTGTAAGTCATTCTAAATTTCTAAGTCTCTACCACCATGGCTGCCAATTTTACGTCCCCTAACAACCACATTACAAAGCCTTTTTGGTCTAGATGTTGTTTCTATTCATTCAAAGCCATAACGAATCAAGTCACAAGAAGAGTTTATTTATGAAAGTCGAGGTTTTGGACCTCTTTTTTTTCACATTTTGAAAGTTTCTTTTGAAATTTAGAATGTATTCGAAGCACTCCTATATGGTAAATTCTTATGTTTTCCATTTTAAATAATTAAAAAGGTTAAAAGAGTACATATTTTTGGGTTTATTTTTTTTGAACTCTGAAAATACTATTATATTTACTGATATTGGTGGGTTATTAATTTAAAGGACTTTAATGTAATTATGTGGTGGTGAGCTTTGTAGATTTGGTTTATCAATAAGGTGTTTTCATAGTATCAAGCTTTTAAATAATTAAAAGGTTAAAAGATAGATATAGTGGGTTTATTTTTTTTAAGAATGAAAATGCTATTATGGTTATTGATATTGCTGGGTTATTAATGTAAAGGACTTTAATGTAATTATGTGGTGGTGAATTCTGTAGGTTTTGGTTTATTAATAAGGTGTTCTCATATTTTATTAAGTTTAGTATTTTTTTATTTAGATTTGTTAATTAATTTTTTTTTGTATTACAAGACTTATAAGATTTATAATGGAATTTACATGTAATTTAATGTAAACACATAATTTTTTTTAGTTTTTATTGGTAAAACTTATGAGTTTGGTTCACGAAAAGAAAGAGGTTCTTCCGTATACAAGAATGTGGGGAAGCAGTTGAGAATGAATTTACAAATCTAGATAAAGAAACTTTGCAGGGCATGTCCAATGTCTAGAAAGATCATATTGTAGAAATGAGGAAAAAGGAGAACAAAGACAAGTTTTGGATCCATAGTTCAATATATAACTCAATCTTTCCCAAAATAATGACAAATCAATCCTAACAAATCCTAAAGTCAACATAGCAAGGTAACAATAAAATGAATATTGTGAAGCTTCAAACCTTGAGAAGAGAGCTTGAAACATTGAAGATGAAGGAGTCAACAAACATTAACTAGTTCATCACCACAGTGATGGGAGTTGTGAATCATCTCAATACTCATGGAAAGATGATTGAAAATCAGAAAATTGTAGAAAAGATCTCAAGAGCCTACCTAAGAAGTTTAAAATGGTTGACATAGCAATGGAGGAGTCCAAGGATCAATCTAAATTTGTTGAAAAAGGTAACTAGTTTTTGTCTTCATAATTTTCATTTGACTCATGTTAGGATGTAATTCATATGTTTTAATCAAAAGAAGAAAGAAAATGATTTTTATAAAGCATGGGTTTCATGCTCAAGTCATTTTATCATTAGGTCAACCACCCATTGAATTCTCCTATGGTTTTTCATAAGTTAGGTATCCTTGTCAAATTTTAAAAGTCACATTTAGGCACTTGTATCAAATAAAGAAAAAAAATTATATTTGGAAGTGTCAGGGGCTCCCAAGACCATGTCATCCAGCCCAACTTAAGTCAAACTAGGGAGGGATTGTGGAGCCTCTTGGAAGGCTATAAAAAGGAAGGACTTTAACCTCATTTGACAGAGGATAAACTACCAACATATCATCTTTTGGTCTGCAGTTAGAAAAGGATGTGAAGGTTTGATCTAGGCCAGAAGAATTTAGTGAAGGAGAAGGAAAAATCCTCAAAGTACTCAGATCTTTGAAATCTACCTCTTACAATTCTCATGTACGAAAACCCTAGGGTTTCTAGGGTTCCCTCAGGTCTCATATTGAAGAAAGAGATAGAAAACCTTACTTATAAGATCAAAGTACTATACAAGCCTCCTTTTCGATATATTTTTCTTCATTTCTCCTTATAGACTTTTTGATGCCTTGCATAAATAAAATTGGATGGCTAACTTGGTTCCTGGTGGTAGCCCTATGTTTTGGTTTGGTTTTGGAAGTCTCTTTTGAATTATAAGAAGATCAATTTTTTTGGGTTTTCCCCTTGGACGGGATTTTTGTTATGCACTTGACCTGTGAGAATACTAGAATGCAAGAAATACGAAACAATATTGCTAGAAACACCAAAATATCAGATAAATTGAGACAAGTTGCAAAGGTAATTTATTATTCAGAACGAGAGTGCAATGTTCACTTTCCTTTTTGAGGGGGCAACCTCCAAAAGAGAAAAACTCAAATACAGTTGGACTTGGTGAGTCTTCCCTTTATATCTAAGATTATTTATAGCTTTATGACACCCAAAACCCTATCTACTAGTGGCCCCTTGCATAATACAAGTTAACCACTTTCGTTAATAACTATGGACCATTTATAACTAATTGTGGTCCCTTTTCTATAATGCGGGTCAACCACTTACAATTATTATCTATGCGGATAACCACTTACAATATTTATTGAATCAAATAACTAGCTATGACCCTAACAAAACCCCTTAGGCTTATTACATGAATAAAGGGATTAGGATTGGACCCTAACATGCAATCCCCCATCAAAAGCAGCTTTGTCCTCAAGTCTGAAGTTCCGGAAACTACTGAAGAATAGTGGTTCGTAGCCATGTTGTATCTTCTATAGAGGCGTCTTTCCACTTGATGGGGACTTCCTTGACAGTGTCTCCGCAAATATTTCTTTCACGAGTATCGAGGAATTGTTTCGATGAGAGCCAAATTGAACCTTCCTCATCCAATTCTAGCAGACTTGTTTTAACCTTGCAATTGTTCCCCACAACTTTCTTGAGGTAGGATACATGGAATACTCAGGGGAGTTTTGAAGTAGTCGATAGGGCCAATTTGTAAGTGATTGCTCCTATACGATGAAGTACTTCATAAGGACCATAAAATTTTATGGTTAGTTTATGCCAACCCTTTTCTTTGGGGGAGGTCTACTTATAAGGTTAGATTCACAGGAACACCTAGTCACCTAGTTTAAATGATCTCTCTAAATGGTCTTGGTCAACCTGTTGCTCCACTCGATTATGAGCTTGATGTAGATTACCTTTGAGAAGAGTAATCATGGTGGCACAATTATGAAGGAGCTTATCAACTTCCTCTACTTTGGAAGATCTAGGAATATAAGATGTTAATGAAGGGCGAAGTTGGCCATACACTGCCTCATATGGCATCATCTTCGTGGCTTCATCATAGTTGGTATTATACCACCATTCAGCTAAAAGAAGTCATTGTACCCATTGATGTTTCTTATCTAATGTGAAGCACCATAGATAGCTCTCCAAATGTTTGTTGACTCCTTCTTATTTACCATGTATTTGGGGATGATAAGTTGTAATTAGTTGGAGTAGTGTACCCTATAGTTTGAAAATTTCTTGCCAAAATTGCTGGTGAAAGTGGGGTCCCAAATAGACACAATGGAGTTCGACATGCCATGTAGTTTGAATATTTGGTCCATGAAAACTTGGGCCACCAATGTTGGGGCATATGCATGCAATAGGGAGAAAACATGAGCTTATTTGGAAAGTCTGATAGTAGCCACCATGATGACTAATTTGTTTACTAACTTTGGGAGATCTGTAATGAATTCCATGGAAACTTTTGTCTAGACAAAAGCAGGAAGTGGAAATGGTTTTAATCTACCTGATAGCTTGATTATTTCCCCTTTGGTGCATTGCGATACTTCACATTTAGCTACAAATGTATGAATGTTGTGCTTCATGCTTTTCCAAAAGAAATACTGGTGTGCTTGTGCATGATTCTTTTGAAATCTTGAATGTCATGCAATGAGAGAGGATTACAGTTCTTCCAAGATGCAAGTTTTGAGAGTGGAGGTTGGGGATAGCACTATCTAATCCTTAAATAAAATAACCTCATCCTTTGAAGAGCTATCCTCTAAGGAATTAAGATCTTCTTGTAATCAATTAATGAGCTGGGACAAAGAGGGGTGGAAGAACCATTCATGATGGGTTGCTTCAATCCAATCTAGTATGGGTAGAGAGAGGGATAAAAGGGTGCCCTCTTCATCAAATTTGTGTGATAAGGCATCAACCACTACATTTTCATGCCCCTGCTTATCATTGTCTCATAATCATATTCCAACGTTGTTGTGAGCCATTTATTTTGTTGTGGTTAAGGCAGATGCTACTCTAGGAAATATTTTAGGCTATGATGGTCAATACGGATTTAGAAACAACACCCGAATAAGTATGGTTGTTAAGTGTCTACTACATGTAAGATGGACATCAATTATTTCTCATATATAGATCAGGCCATATGCTTGCCACTGAGTTGTTGACTAGTGAAACACCTTCCTACATTAACACTGTGCCAATTACCATACCTAAAAGCATCGTATACAATCACAAAACGTTTCAAGAAGATTGGTAGGAAAAATACTAGAGTAGATCACATGTCCTTTTTGAGAGCCAAGAAGGCCCTTTGAGCTATGTTAGTCTGGAGAAATGAATTCTTCTGGAGAATATTAGTGAGGGTTTGAGAAATGCAGCCATAATTGCTGACGAATTTGTGATAGTAGCCCATGAGACCCAAGAATCATCTCAAACTCTTCAAGGTTTTTGGTTGGGGCCAATATTTCACTCCCTGAATCTTATTTGAGTCAACCCTCATTGCTTCATAGCTGACAATATGTCCCAAATACTCTACTTCTTCCATGCCAATGGAACACTTGGATAATTTGACAAATAATTTGTGACCTTGGAGTAGTTTCAATACCTAGTCAACATCTTGAAGGTGTGTGTCCCACGTTATGTTGTAGATGAAGATGCCATTAAAAATTACCAAGACCAATTTTCAGAGATATGGTTTCAGAAGGTGATTCATAAGCTCTCAAAAGTGGATGTGTTATTATAGAGACCAAATGGCATGACCATTAATTCAGAATGGCCTTCATGAGTTCATAAGGTTATCTTGGGAATGTCAACTTCCTTCATTCATATTTGGTGATAGCTCAAGTAAAGGTTCAACTTGGTAACAAATTTGGCACGATGCAGGTCATCAAATAGATCATCAACTACTGGGATAGGAAACTTATCCTTGATACTGAGCTTGTTAAGGGCCCTAAAATATGGACACATGTGCCATTCACCATCTCTCTTTAAAAACATGACCACTAGAGAGGAATAACAGCTAGTGTTGGGAGGAATAACACTAACTTTAAGGAGTTCCTTGATGATTCTTTCAATTTCATTCTTTCCTGCAAAAGGATATCAATAAGGGACAACATTTAATGATTGGGTATCTATGAGCAAAGGGATGCTATGATCATGTTCACCCTTAGAGGGTAGCAGCTCCTTAGGTTTGTCAAAGACCCATTGGTAGCAATCTAATACCTATTGCATATCAGGATGAATATTAGGGGGAGTGGATTTAATGGCATGGATGATGGCCCTTTTTTAAAACCTTTTCCATTCGATGTGAGTTGTTGATAGTAGAAACACATTTCTAGAGTCCCTATGGTGTATGACAATGGTTGTTCTTCTTAAAACTCATATGTAACTTCGAGAAGTTCATCTCGAAAGGGACAAATGTGTGCAATCATTCAACACCAAGGGCAATGTAAAAACCACCCATTTCAATGGAAAACAAGTGGGTTTTGAGGTGATAATCCCCCATTTGAAGCTTAATATTTTCATAGCATCCTTCCCATTTCATAGTCCCCCCATCAGTGATAACGACTTTAAAATTAGATAATTCCCTGACAAAACAATGAATAACTTTTGCTACTCTCTTCTGGACAAAGTTATATGTGTTTCCACTATGAATTAGCAGCACTACTAGTAAATGTTTAATAAAACCTATGATTTTGAGAGTCTACTGAGAGGAAATTCTAGCCAAGTCATGTAGTGAGATAACCAACTCATCTAGCATAGTTGTAGTATCATTGTTTAGGGTTGTTTGGGGTTCACCCTCTACCTCCTTAGGAACTTTAGTGGATGGATCTTCATTGATGAAGTTTTTCCAGTAGTTTTGTTTTGAAATAATTTTGGTTCCTTGCATTTATGTCCCAGGGAGTATTTGTTATCACAATAGTAGAAGAGTCCATGTTTACTTCTTGTCCGTTTATGCTAGAAACACCTTTTAAACTTTGAGTGTTTGGGTGGGGCTGGTAGCTAGGGTGGGATGTGCTTGTGTGACAAAATTTGGATGATTGGATTGGGAATTTAAAGTGACTTCAACATCTAAGGCCTTGAGGCATGCTTTTTATCAAGTATTTGGGTGATGCATTCAAAAACGGGCCTGGTTGGGTTCCTTTAGGCCACTGATGAAACATTCTAAGTAAAAGGAATCTCCTAATCCCTCAGCCTTGATAAGTAACTATTTAAAGGCTGCAATGTAGTCTTGCACCGTACTCATTTTCCTTAGCTCAGTGAGATGACCTACAAAGTGATATTCCCTATTGAAAGTGGTCACAAATGGATTTTGAGAACATGTTCCAAGTTGGCCTCCATGGATAACATTTCCAATTCCACTACCATCACTTCTGTCGCTCTTGGTCCAGGTAAAGCTCTCCCACATGTAGTTTCGTATCATCATCCGAGGCATTGTTATGGTGGAAATTTTGCTCCATTCTTCCCACCCACAATGTCTTGTTACAGTCATCAAATTTGTACATGTCCAACTTGGGTGTCCGATGGATTGAATATGGGTGACCACCATGGAAATGAATGTGATGGTTGGATTATCCTTCTACATGTGCATCAACACTATGTTCTTCCCACATCAGTTCGTGAGACTATCTCGGAGCTTCCAATACTACTGCTTTGATTTTGTTGTTAAAGGATTCCTAGAAATCATTCATTTTTTTCCTCAGAGTATCGACTTTGTTTGCAGCCATAACTTCAGACCTGGTACCATAAATACACTAGCCCTAGTTAGTTTTTGAGCTTACTTAAGAGTCATATGGTTGGAAAGAGGGAAATCTCAGGAGCCTAGTGATGTGGGTCACTTGCAGTTGTATGACGAAAAATTTATGACCGCATGAAAATTGGGGGCTTACAGGTGAATGATACCATTGCGATCAACTCATCATCATGAATCTAATTGGCTAGGTCTCTTGCAAGAATCCCATTATGGTCCCAAATTCTTTTACTCCAAAAGGAGTTTTATTCCCAAATGATCAATATTGTGGTGGTTGAATTCGAAAATTCCTTATACTTCTAAATATCCTATGTAATTTAGAACTAGATTGTAGTAGTAGAAACTCCAAAGTATTAGCACTGCGAAATGTTATTTGACAATATGATATGGACTATAGCGACCAAAAATCTCATTGCACAGAGTTTGATCTACACTCTAAAACCCCCAACTGTTGAATTTGGTTTGTGTTGGTCCCTTTAATTGCTTCGCAATTCAAGCTCCACATAAATTATCAACCCGAGGAAGTCTTTTTATTTCAAAGATAATCACGCACTGGATATTCTCAATTTCAAAAGCAGAAACAAGGTTGTAGTAAAAGGAGAACACACAATTATTAATCTTACCAATCTACTGATTTGCACTCTACTTAATCAAAGCTGAGGTCGATTTAGTTATAGCAGAAATAATTTCTCTACTGCAATTATAACAAAGGAAAATCAACCTGCAAAGAGAGAAATCAATCAACCATAGCAGGAACAGGACCCTATTCCTTAGTGAGGAACTTCAGCACCTGATGCCTGACACTTAATCACACTGTAAGAAAGGTGACTTCAAGAGAGCAAGACCCTATTCCCATGAACAAGAACCTTCAGCACTTGTTCTCTTGCTTCTAATCACACTATAGACAAAGGAAGATAAGTAATGGGGCAGGACCCTATTCCTTTATACAGGAATCTTCAGCACCTGCTTCCCGACATCATTCATTCATACAATCAATAGAAACAGATTTCTCAACTTCAGAATAAATGCATTCAATACACGCAGTGTCAAGGGAACAGAGTATTACTGCACTGTGTAATCGAGTGTCCAACAACATAATTAAAGTAAAATGCAAGACACACACAAAGAGTTAAGCAAAATACAGGAATCAAGGGTGAATCTTGTGAGGAAGGCGGGCCCTTTCCCTCTCACAAGATTCCCT
This sequence comes from Pinus taeda, assembly GCA_000404065.3. Classification (NCBI taxonomy): domain Eukaryota; kingdom Viridiplantae; phylum Streptophyta; class Pinopsida; order Pinales; family Pinaceae; genus Pinus; species Pinus taeda. The sequence continues at coordinate 98,180 of APFE030443231.1, read as the reverse complement.
GGGGAAAGAACTAAATTGGAACGCTAAAAAGAAGAATTTATTCATCTGTCAAAGTAACTGATACATTACAGATGGAGACTAGCTCCAGTTCTCACACAATGTACTTCTCTTTGTTTACAACCACTGACCCCCTTCTAATGATGATGTCTCCTCCTTTTAAATAGGAGACATCATTTTCAATTTACATGAGAGTGAATCCATATTATCTCGAATCTGTTCTTTTTCCCAAAACAGGATTATTCTATTCTTCATAAAAAAAGGTACTGTTACAACAGAGATAACAAGATTGCTATCTTCAGGCTGATCCAGGTAATCGTGTCTTCATACTGCTCCTACTATTCCACAAAAAGCTTATTCCAGAATCGCAAATTACGCTTGACGGAATTTGCGTGCTTGACGGCTGTTTCAGCAACTGAGTTAACTGTTTCAGCAACTGAGTCAGCTGTTTCAGCAACTGAGTCAGCTGTTTCAGCAACGGCCGCATATACTTATCTGCGATCTTTGGACTTGTGTTAGCAATGATACACTTCACTTAATGATAAAATATAAGAGTATTATGGAATTAAATGTAAAACAGATTAAACATATAATAAAGAAGAGGTTTTTGTATGCCTTGGGATAAAGTGACTGAAGATGATAATGGGATTCTTTCTAATGATAGTTATAAGTGTGAAGTGGTGTCAAAATATATAGCAAAAATGATACATAGTGGAGTCCTAACAGTTTGTATGGTGTTAACATAACCCCAATCACTAGATGTGATCTATACAGTAACAATCAAACCCTAATTGTTGGATCTGATCTAGAAAGAAACGTAGGGGGCAATCTTCAGATAGTTGAGGGAACTATGGTCAGAAAGGAGATTCAGGTGCTACAGATTGCAATATATGCAAGTGTCCAACAATATTACTTGACCCAATATTTTAGAGAACCAACTAAGAAGGATAGACCATACCCTTTGTTGTACTACTCAACTACCCTTTTGTACATGCATGTAATCTCCTCAAGTGTTGTCCTCAGTGTACTATAGCACCAATATGGTCGACACCTTGTCTAAAGTTAGGTTTCAGGTTACCCTAGGGGGGTTTACAATATACTCAAGGGTACGTGGAAGTGTAGTCCATGCGTGGTTATGTCTAAGGTGTTACTACTTTAAGAGGTAACCATAGAGGTTACAAGGGAGTCCAACAAGCATGACCGCCTCTTGTATTTCATGTGTGCATGCCTCCCGAAATTTGTAGGTTTAGGCGCCCAATGACATATTTGTGGTTTAAAGACACCAAAAGACATCTCTACGCTTTTTTTTTTGGCCAAAATTGGAGGTACAACTTGCCCTAGAAAGTGTTATGATACCACCTCTTATGCACTTAACCTGAGAGAATACGAAAATGCCAGAAATACAAAATGATATTTCCAGAAACATAGATATATCACTTAAATTTAGAGAAGCTACAAAGATATTTTATTATTCAGAAGCAGACTACAATGTTCACTTGCCTCTTCGAGGGGGAAAGCTCCAACAGAGAAGAGCTCAAATAAAATAAGACTTGAAAATTCTTCCGTTTCTAGCTAAGACTAGATAGCTTTATGACCAAAACCCAAGCTACTAGTAGTCATTTACATAATAAAGGTCAAACACTTTATTTATTGACTATGCCTCATTTATAACTAATTGTGGTCCCCTTTATATAATCTAGCTCAACGATTTATGGGATTTATTGATTCAACTAACTAATTGATCCCCAGAAAGAACTTTAATTGAAATGTGATTTATTTACTGTGAAAATAGTGTTAATGAATGATTCTTAAAAACACCATTAAACACATAAGCATGGACAAATGATAAGAAATTTGCATAAAATTGAAGAAAAAAGCATGAAAATAAAAGCAACAAAAGAGATTTTTAATTAAGTTTGGCTATGTTCAAGCCTACATCTTCGGGCCTTGGTCTTCAACAAGGAGGCCTTTATATTAGCAACTTCAAAACCATAATTACATAAAATAAGATTACTTTAGATACAATCCCGCACCATCTAGGTGCACTATGCTCTATCTTAGGATCTTGTAGAAACTCTCAATTATGAAAAAGGCTTCTCGGATCTCCCATAAAGTGTCTTCAATATTCTTAGCTTCATTCCCTACACCTACTCAAAAACTCCTCTACTGCATGGAATGTCACCACTTCTCTTCAAAATCCCAAGCTCACTCTCCCCTCTGGCACATTGGTGTAACGCCAATTTATAAGTTTTTGAAACTCTATACATGGCAATTGGTTGCAATTTTGTTACAGATATAGCATATAGTTCCAAACCGCACCATATAAAACATTAATTTTCATTCTCGGTGAAATGAAAACTATGCACATAGGTATCGAAACTACACAAATATGCCATATATTTATAGAAACCATATAATACATTAAACTTTGCCGCAATTTGTATGGTTTCCAAACATAACATATAGTTATAACTTCCCTCGACAGTGATGCCACATTAATTCTTGGTCGCATGTGAATGGTAGCTTCAAGCGGTGCCATAACCCTTTATGGTCATGGTGGTGCAGTGGTTCCCATGGCACATTTTGTAACCATTGCATGATAAGTCTCATGTTTTAATAGCATGACATGTCATTTAGACCAATGGTATACCATAAACTATGTTTGATAAATAATTTTAATATCCTTTGCAGCATTAACATATATGGTTCTCAACCATATGTAATGTACCCACCATTTTGTAATATGCATTCAACATTTTGTATTATGTATGTACTTGCACTAGGAAACTTTAATAACATGAAATATGTTTTAATATATGGTTTTTACACCACATATTATATATGTTTCATAAACAATATGTTTGTGCTATGAGACTTATACCTTCACCATGTAATGAATATTTTCACGCAAACTAGAGTTGACTTTGACTTGTTGACTGCCACGTCAAACTTTGGAGCTTCCACTTGGCCTAAAAGGCCTCATTTACCTATTGGCCCACAAAATTCAATGAGATATTTCTCCTTTATTTGGAGTCCAAATGTGTCCATTCAAGTTGCATTGGAATCATTTTTCCGAGCTCTACGTAACAGTGCTAATTTTTCTTGCATCCAACAACTTTGATTTCTTGGCCTTTTTAGGATCCTTGACCATTCATTAATCAATTTTGGATCACTAACTATGAATCTAATGTGTACCCTTGGGATTATTACATGAGTAAAGGGGTTAGGGTTGGACCCTAAGATTTTTGCCTGGCTTGGAGCCTATATCTTGTCTCCACCTTTGCATGGTTTTGATATTTAATGTTGTGGCATTTATTTGATGATAAAAACATAAGTATAATCAAGAAGAAGAACATAATATCACAAAAAAAATCATGAAAGTAGAAGTAAAAACGAAAGATGCCCTAATGTTTCCCTATTCATTTTCTAACATGGTATCAAAGATAAGGTGAAAGGCATACACAACTGAAAGATCACTGTTGTTTGAAAGAAAAAGGGTTTCAAGTTCATCAAAAAGGGAGTGTTTACATTAGTCTTATTCAGCTAGATCAAAATTTTTGTTGGAAAATAAATTTTATGTGCTACTTTGTGCAAACTATAATAAGCTCAGACCTTTAAAATAAGGCCATAGTACTAGACTTGGGATCTGAGGTTTCTAAGGAATCTAGAAGGGCATAATAAGCACACTTGAGGTAGACATATCATTTTTAGAAGGTATGAGATGCATAGAGAGAGACCCATTCTAGGGTGAGGGTGTTGTGAATATGTACAAGGAAGATCGAGACCTATAAGCATAATTGTTTTGGTCTAGTAGCATCTATTCTGACCGGCGAATACTAGGCCTGAAGTTGAAGAGGCATTTTAAGCCTTGTATCAAGATTTTTATAGTAAATTGGTAAGCCTTAACGAGAAGAATGAAGTTGCAAAGTGATAAGCATAAAATTGGTTCCATACCTCTCATCAAGGGCATTGAAGTAAGGAAAGATCATTGTATTCCATTCAATGTTTATTTGAAGCAAGAAAGTTATAAGAGAAGCCCTAGTTTGAGGATTCAAGTTTTAGCAAAGGCTTGATATACTTATCCAATGACTATTAGAAGGTTGAAGCAACAGTAAAAACAAATCACAAATTTAAGACAAGAACAAGTTAGTCACCTTGAGAAGAGCGTCTTGACTTGAAATTTTTAAATCTTCTCTTGAGGGCAGTGAAAATAGGAATATTATGACAATAGTGTAAGTGGCAATTCTTTGGATTGCGAGATCACGTTTTTGAGACCTTGAAGAAGCATTTGTAGAAACTTCCATGTGATCATGGAAGAAAAAGTTATGTAGTCCCTTATCTATAAAGTATGTATAATCATTTTATGCCCAAGATGAATAAAGGGTCTATTTAAAGTAATGACATGGAATGCATTAGGGTTTTAAGTTTTGTAGACTTCACTTTATTGAATGTTTTTGGTATCTATGGATTGTAAACCCTAGAAGATACTTGGACTAAGAAAACCCTAGTTAAGTGAAAAACCCTAACCCTAATCTATTTGTTCCCATATAGAAACCCCAACACTTGACTTTTAGGGTTTGCAGATAACCTATGGTAGACTCTAGTGACTATGGACCATAAGGATGTTCTTTCATTTTTTAGAAGGTCATTATGATAAGGTAAGTCTAATATTTGTGTTTATCTAGATAACATATTTTTTTTTATACCTAGAAAGATATTGCAAGGATACATGATGGTAGTTGAGGCAAGTTCGACTGTTTGGATGTAATGAAGAATGCTGAGGCAAGTTCAACGTATGATACCTACAAATTATGAAGTCAGATGTACTCATCTTGGGATTGAAAGGTAGTAGTGCGAGAAGATAACTTGAAGGTCAAAGTTCATACTATAATAAAGGAGATCAATAGAGTCATCATTTTTCGCTTAATCTTGATGACCTGGAACCTATCACAAGATTAAGCGAAAAATGATGACTCTATGATACCTAGAAGGAAGCAAGCTTAATATAATGGGATGTGAAGGAAAGAGGGCTCCATAAAGATCAATTATGGAAACAAGCTAGAAATCATGTGGCTATGACTTCTCAAGAAGAAAAGGAAGTCAGGAATCTCCTCTAGATTTGAGAGGAAGTAAAGGAGCCTCCTTGAATAGGAGCAAGGATTTATTCCATAATCAAAATGGAATAGGGATATCCTCTTTGGTTGAGAGGCAGTGATCTTGGACATCACATGTGCATACTCTTGTCCATGTTCCATGTACTTGACTGGGACTAATAACCATAAGTCTAAGTGAAGGCCTAACAACCATAATATTATATTAGTCCTAGTCTATACGTTGCGGTCGTACTATAGATTTGAGAGGACCTCAAGTATTCTTCCAACATACTGGTGTAGTCTCACACTGCATCGCTAATTTCCTATGATCCCGCTATGATAGTGCTAGTGCACTATTCTCTGACTTCTGAGGGAGTGGATGGCTGTGCCTTTAACCACAACTTGGTTATTTGAAGGTTTAACACTATTTGAACCTTTGTCATTTCTTCCCTCGCGTCACGGACACATATTGGTAACTGGTGGATCACATTTCTACTGGTAGGTCTGCTGGGATGACGAGCTCCAGGATGCTTTGGCAAGCATCATCCATCACCTATACCAGCTATTCATTCTAAGATACCACTTCATTTCACTGCAAGCTTATTTGTTCCACATTTATTTTTTACTAACTAAGGACTTGGAGCATGCTGCTCTCCCTAGATCGCAACTTTGCAGTTATCCCATCCTGCAACACAATAAGGTCTCACACAGGAGTGTAGCTAGATTGATACTGAGACCTTTCAACACACTAACCGAAGGCCCATCAGCCTCATTTCATGGAACTAATGCTCCTTCTGGCAGCATTATGATGTTCGTCATCTGTGCATGCAACATCTGCTCTGCTGCTGTTGAGCCAACTATGAGGATGGCCGAAAGGGTACCAGCCTAGGGGGTGCACCTGTAATTCCTACAGCTATGCTCTAAGGGCCCCCAACACAATCTGGTTCTCCTGCCTGAAATCTTGGAGAGCCTCAAAGTCGACATTACGCACAATTTCACCAATGTCATGCAAATCACCATCGGTTAGGGTGATTAGGTCAATGGACAATTTCAAGGCCTTGACCTTCTTCTGTGACTTTGCCCACTCTGCTAGGTGCTTGTGCTTCAACTGTGTTGACATGATTTGTGGGTCCATGCCTTCCTCTTCTGTTTCTATTTCTTTTGCTTCCTACCCCTACAAAGGCATTGTTTGGCCCTCGCCTGCCTTCACGGTTGTTTCCTGTGTTGCTGCTACTGCTCCAACCTTCTCCTACTCAGTTGCTTTCTGTGTTGTGTCTTGCGTTGCCCATACTTTCACTATCATTTCTTTGTGTCGCCGACTTCTCAATCTCTACGATGTCTGGGGCACGCCACTCCAGTGTCCATGCCTCAAGTACATTAAAAATGACATGCTCGGTGGCTATGAAGGGTAGCTTTACCCACTTCTTGGTCGGGTCCTTGCATGCCTTGATATAAATGTTGTGCATGTATGATTTGAATTCTGCAAAACTGTGTAGACTTTTGTAGAGAATGGGGGACAACCATGGCCTACGGTTGATCCCCATTCTAAGGTTCATCTCTATAAACACCCAAAATATTTTGCTGTCACATATCCTCTTAGCTTCCTTCATGGCCCAGAGCAAAGCATACTTTGCGGCCTCCAGTAATTCCTTCTCTATTGTGGGGAATTGACTATCCTTCGACAATTCCCTAGCCATGAGCACTATGTATAGAAACAGCCATGGATAGTGGAACATTTTTCCTTATTCCTAGGCTTCGCAAAAATTTTGTAAAAATTCCTTGTAGAGGAACTTGGACTTGTTAAATTGGACCCCGTCCACGCACTGCTCAACCAATGCTACCAACAGTGTAGGTACTTCGTCCGCGTGGCACTTGTGCATGACCTTTCCTGCCAAGATGTGGGTCACCACACGCACTGCTTTCTCCTTAATGTTGGAGATGGTGTAACCCCTTTTCTTATTTTCTAGCTTATACTTTTTCTTCATGGTCTCTACAATGGCTAAGTCACTTCCCTTCACTTCTGATATGTTCGTAGGGTCCTCTCCTTTACATGGAAGCTGTGAGATGTGGTGAATCAAGTATATTGTGATGGGGATGAGCTCCTCCAACCACAAACACCCATCATGCACCTGGTAGAGCAGTTGCCTGATGATGAAAATGGTTATTAGTGCACGGTAGAAGTGTGGCACCTAGAGCAGACTTAGCAACCCAACCTTTTCCACTCTACGTAACCATTTCTGTGGCTCTAGTTCCTTATCCCCACCGTGGTGTTCTGCTTGGGATTCATAAGGTTCCTGGTCTCAAGGTGAGGGAACTTCTCATGGTAAGCAAGGTCCCAAGCTTCAAATTTCAAGATCAGCACATGTCCTAGGTGTGTCCCTTCAAATATAATTTTTTATGGGAGGAGCGAGATCTGGAGTGAGCTCTTGGTCTCATATAGGTCCTTGGCCACTTTTTCCTTCCCTTTTCGCAGGGGCACATAGGTGGGCAATTTTTTTCATGTGGTGCGCAGGCTAAGTGTCTTCCTCCATGCATTCATCCTCATTCTCCATGATGATAAGATCCTCTAGATATTCTTCTTCTTCATTCGTCTCTATGGTGATGCCTTTCCCCTTCTCCTCCATTGACAGATTTTTGCGTAGTGAGTTCTGCAGGGACACACGTATCGGAACCATTGCTTGTTTATCCTTCTTAGGTCTTGCCATGCACATTGATTTCAGGATTTTTTCCACAATCCCAATTCCTTCCATAGCATCTCCCATAGCTAGGGCCAGCACAACCTCTCCAATTGTTATTTCGATTATCTCCATAATGTCCTGAGCAGTTGCCATCATATTCATCTAGAAATCTAACACTCACGAACTCAGGGGCTCAATCAATGCTCAGCTCACAACACTCAACGCTCTGCTCAATTTTTAAATGACCAAGTGTTGTTTGCTCGGTATCCCTTTGTATTTTATAGCAATTTTTGAATTTGAATTTGATTGCTCCCCAAAAATCTTGTTCATTAATGCTGCCTTGGCAGTAGATTTTTCCAAATCTTTCCCATAACTTCAATGGTAACTTTCTGGAAAACCTGCATGGTAGTACAACCCCCAATGCATATCCATGGACCTTGTGACTCATTGCTTTTGTGAACATATCCAATATCGTGCAGCTCTCGGATAGAATAGTTTATAGTCCTGGGCTCCCTTTCAACTACCTGGAGCACTAAGACTGGTCCTTGCTTGGCTAGTTAGGTGGTTGCACCACCTATGTGTGGTTTTCTCCGATCATCCAACATTCTTTCTGGGAAATACCTACCTTTTACCATCGCTAGCCATGTCATGCACCTTATCCTTTGCAGTGCATCACCCTGGTTAATTATCTTAGGAATATGTGGTCCAAGCCAAGGCATTAGACTGATCAATTCATGGTGATGGTCCTTAAGCTTGTTAGCATCATCGTGCACACCCTATTTTATCTCTATAGTCTTCTTATCGAGAAAATCATCTCTTATCTCATCTTCCAGCCTCTTGACTTCCTCTTCTACCAAAGCGCTTTTCCTCCTTAATCACACCCTTTCTTTTTCAAGTTCTTGGAGCCTAAAATTTCCTTGTTGGATTTCTTCTTCCAAGCTTTTGCGAACCATCACATCTATTGGTGTGATCATGTGCAACCTAAGTTCTCCAAGCATTATAGGTCTTACTTTAGTTGATTCATATTCCAGCCTTAGTGATGCCTGCACATTCATATTTGTTCACACAGTCGTATATGCTTAGAGAACTACTGGTATGCGTAGTTCCCAGTCAGCCCACTTCACCTTATTGACCTTGTTCAGTGCTTCGTGTACTTTGCCAAAAGCTTCTGTGTGAAAATGCTTTTGTGTGCTTGGTCTTACCATACTTCCTGGCCCTAAATGGAGGGGTTGTTCATGCCATTTTCTTGCCTGCCCCTGCTTACTGATCGTGTTTCTTATTGTGAGGATGGTGTGCCTTCATGTAGGTTGTGCACCATATTCCTGTATCCATCTAGAAGGGTGGGTACACGGGCTATTTTGTCTGTTATACTTGACTTTTATCTGCATTTGAGGCTTCCAAAATCATAGGCACATCATCCTTCTTCATTTGCACCACTCCTCAAAACTCTGCTGCTGTGTACTCCACGACCTTGTGCCTATAGCGCACAGTACCCATTTTAGAGTGTCAAAACGTTGTTGCTCTGACACTTCTTTTTCAAATTTGTTTAGGAACTCCTCCACTTCACCTAAACCATCATACGCAATAAAATCACTTACATATGTTCTTACGCAACACAATGACCTTGTCATCATGTTACTGTTGAGCGTGGTTACCTCGTGTAACCAATTTTGCCATCATTCTATCTCTTCATAAAAATCCAATGTGTAGGAGCTTTGCACTTCCAACATTTTCAATTATCTACGGTTGGATTAACCCAATCTTGATTCCACGCAATTTTCTTGTATATACAATCTATATTATCATGGTTGTTGTAGTCACACAATGGCTCTGTGTAGCGCAATCCTTCTGCAGGGTCTGAAGGTACCACTATGGGCAGTGACTTCTTCTCAAAAATCATCTTGCGCTTCTTTAGATTTATCACTCCATTCATGTTAGTGGCTAAATCTATTCCCAGTAGCATACGATAGGGATTGTTGTGATCAACAATCTCTATCACCTCGAAATCTGCTAGCATGCCCGCACCTTCTATATGTACGATAATTCCCTGCAATCTTCCCATAGGTAGGATGTTTTGCTAGTTTTCCATTCGTAGTTGGATAGGAGGCCATTGCAGCATCAACTAGCCCATGCGCTTCCATGTCTGCTTTGGCAAGACATTCACGTCCAATCCTAGATCCAAAATCACTTGTTCCATTTCATATTCCCATATCTACGCAGTGAATCTCATCTCCCTTCCTGTTTGCGTCGTGCGCTTTTCGTGCTTCTGGACTATGTGTAGTTCTCTTGGCATGGTCCCAGCACATCTAGTGATAAGTTCTTGCAGCCCCTTCATAGTTCTTCTATCACACAATAGCTTAATGCATGTCTCCAAGAATGTAGTGAGCATCAATGGGTCCATTTTCAGCTCTAGTCTGTCTTTACTTCCTGTAGTGGAGGCATTTGTGAAACTCCTCTTAGCTTCCATGAATGCCTCCTTAGCATGATCCAAATCAAGTTTTGGTTTGTTGGAGCCTTGCAAACACGAGTACTTTTTTCAAGCTACTTGCCTTTGTCATCCCTATTGTGATACCACTTTGGAGCACAGTATTTACATTAGGTTCTTCCTCATGTGACTCAGACCTCATCATTTGCAGGTTCTGAGTGTGTGGAGGTTGGAGTGCTCCTTTATCACACAACCTTGCTATCAGTGTGGGACAGTCCCCCTTCTCATGATCAAACTACATATAATATAACCATGATGGTCTCATTAGACTTGTGGAATCATGGGCATAATGCCTTGATCCTTTGCAATTGTAACATATCAATTGTCCTCGACCTTTTCCTGGTCCCATTCCACCTCGACCTTGTCCTCGCCCTTGAAATCTAGTGCACGCCATTCCTGGTTTTTGATCGAGGGGCCACATTTCGGCCTAAAATCTATAGGTAGGAGTCTGATCCATCATTAGTTCATAACTTCTACAAGTGTGTTCATTATGGCCTACTGACCTGCAAAAATTATAGAACAACTACTGGGAATTCTATGTATACTTCTGTAATAGATGGTAGTTATCTGTAGCGTGCTTCCCTCCTATCTGAAAAATCACACAACATAATGCAGGTGTCGTGCTTGTTCCTACTTATGCCTCCAGTCTCAATGGCATTAGTCCTTCTCCCACGAGGTAATTCACAAACACTAGGTAGTGGTCCTTGTCATGTCCCTGGCCCTTCCGCTTTACGCACCATACGTCGTCATGCATTTCTAGACAAGACATCCTATCTTGTTTGAAAATATGCATCTCAAGGCACAATTTCTTCTACTGTGCATATATCTTCTGGATTCCTAGGTTAGGATCTTGTATCGGAGTCTCGTGGAATCTCATTATGATCTCCAAAGCTTCAGCCTGAGTGGTTAGCCCTTATTGCCATAGCGCGTTCCGTAGATGCGGTGTTAACGAGGCTATAAACCATTCGCGATGTTGCCCATCTATTAAGGTCATGTTCACTTCACGAATTGTGCAATTGAATCTTTGATCCAGCTCCCACTGGGTTTTGCCTGGTAGAATTTGTAATTTCCTTGAATCCAATTATCGATTGTGCCTCCAATTTTGGTCTGCTAAATTCTTTGTTTAGCGTTGTCTGGATATCCACTATCCCCACATTCGGATTGTCATTGGAATGATTAATGTACCACATCTGCACGTGATCCTGTAGAGTGTTGACTAACATTGCCTTCTTTATATTATCGTCTGTGACACCCTGTGCTTCCCATACCACTTTTACTACGAACCAAAATTGGTCTGGATCTTCATTCTCTACTCCCTTGAACATTAGTAGCTTTATCGCGCTAGCCATACTACTTCGTGGTGGCAGTAGAGATGGTATGGGAGAAGTCAAGGGTGAAGATGGTGAAACTGGTGGGGATGTGGGTGGGGATGGTAAGTGCAGAATTCTCTTCTTTATCAGATTGATTGCACTTCTTGGTGAAACCTTTGCGAGCTATTCTTCGCCTCTGCATGGAGTTGAAATCAAGGAGCTAGTTTCTATTTCTGTGCTACCTTCATTTTTGTAGATCATCCCACTCCACATAGCCCCAAATATCAATTTATTCACATGACCTACTTTTCACACATACCATTTTAATCCAAGTGTTCAAATATTTAACGTACTTACCTCGTGGTCCCTTGAGGAAGAGTCATTATACCTCGCCATAGGTGACTGAAGTATCTATTGCGAATTCAATGATGAATCCTCATATGATTCAATCTAGGCAGTGATCGACAGTGTGCATGATCTTATCTTCTGATGCTTCTAGTCTGTGCAACAACTCTATCGTCCACACAATAGGTTTATCAAGTTTACACCTTCCTTGGCTATCTGGTAGCCTCGTGATCCACTCGTACAACTCAGTGGGGAAGGATGCAAACATAATTTCGTGAATTTATGTATATAAGTAGGAATCTAACCACTCTTCCTTTGACAATCAAGGATTCCTATATTCCTGCATCACGAACTTGTGAATCTTTCTATCCAACCACTCTTCAATTCCTTTCCTTGTCAGATTCCAGTGATACAACATCATACATCTCTATGGAGATCTCGGTCCTAGCAACGAAACCATTTTTTGGCATTTTTGGGCTTGACCAAGGTTCAGAGTTAATTAGCCAAGCAAATCCTGGTACTACTGGCCCTTTCGGCAAAAGTCCACAGAATGCGGATTGAGGTCTCACCCGAAGTAGTATGGGAGGGTGCTAGAACCATGTTTCCGTACCCTAGAGATGTATGATGAGTTCAAATGGTCTGTGGTTTTTCCCTATGCAGAGGTTGCTTTGTCCACTTTCCCGTTCCTCGCGGCCTGATAGACTGTCTTCATGCAACCATACCCAGGGGTTGAGCGCCACACTCTTCATTATTATGTAAGACCTTGCTTATATTCCAATGTTAGTTAATTATCTTTTCCTACTAGAGTGCTTAAGGTTATATTTAACAACATAAACATTCATACAACTGCGTGCAGTTAATAAACAATATATTTTCAAATGATATCAATCATGCATTAACCCAAGAATAGATACACATAATTATAACCAAGCTTCTCTTTATTGATTCTTTCCATGGTTACAAACTCAACTCGTGCTCCGCACTCAGCTGCAGGGGTCCGTGCACTCAGTTGTGAAATACTAGGCTTCTGTGCACTCAACTGTAGAGCCTTTTCCTACTCTATGGCCCAAAGACACACTTCACACTGTGACTCAATCACTTAGACTTCTCATGCTTCTATTATATTTCTATTTTCTATCTCCTTTTCTACACTTAGAGCCTCACTCTATTTATACAATCCCATGGTTCGTGAACCATGGGTAGGTCTATCTAGCCAACATTATATTACAAAACTAGGGCAGACAACCCTGTAACTCTATCATACTTTCATGCTCCGCACCCACAATTTGCGGAGCTTTACAACAAGATTTTGTCAAAACTTGGGCTTTGAGCCCCAAAACATGCCTTGGGAGGATTCCATGCCCAATAATGATGATGACTCAAAGTATTGCAAATAAACTAGTAGGAAGTCACAAAATTCTTCTAGTAAAGCTAAAGAAAAAGAATCATCAAATATTGAAAGCTTGACCAGGATGGTGAAAACACTTATGAATGAAATTTAAGAAATAAAGAAGATGCCACGAAATAATTATACTAGTAGCAAGCCTCCCAAGTCCTTACCTTTTGAAAGAAATAATAGCAACAACAATGAACCCTCCAATTCTAACCAATGCTTGAATGTTGTAATGAACATAGAAAGTATTGACATGGATAATAATTCTTCTTTCCACTAGGAATATCACTCAAAAAAGACATGCTCATAGTGGAACCACAACATGAACACTCTGGTTGCACACATTGTGAATTCTTTATTAGTAGTTGAGAAGGTGGAATAGACAGAAGAAATAAACAAACCTATAGTGGCTAAATAAAACAAAAATATTGGGCATGCAGTGAATGAATTTAACTTTATCTATAATGCTAACAAGGAGAATATTGGAGAACCACCATAAATTGAGACCACTCCTCCAAAGAAAAATGGTTGGTATAGTCTAAGGAGTAAATGGCTTATTTATGATCAGGAGGTGACGAGACAAAAATTGAAGGGGTAGTTGTTATGAAGAATCTCATGACCAAACAATCATGCTAAGAATGCACAGAGTAAGTCTAGAATACAACTAATTCCAGGAACGCTTCCTCCAGTAACAAAAGTAAGCCCAACTGATGAGTCACATCAATATGTATCTTTTGAGGCCCATATGGCTATCGAACGACTGATAAATTCTTTCTTCTCTCCACATTAAATTACAATTTTGACTATAATGTGTTTATAAGGAAGACTAAAGGGTGTTTTTCATACACCATGGCCTAACGTCATTTATGTACATGAAAGAGATAATTTTCAGGTACATTTATGATGCAAAGGCATGTTGGAGGCAACAAGAGGGAATGTAGGAGGCTTGTCCTTCGTATTTTCTCTTTGTTGACTTGAAGTGATCCCTATAATCACTTCCCTGCACTCATCTACAACTCAAGATCCATTGACAGTCAAGGAACTCAAGTGCATGTTAAGATATAAGCAAACTAGATCCACTAATTTCGATGTTTTGGAGGGAATAAGTTCTCCTCTCAAGGGATTTTCCCCTCATTCACTTTTTGTATAAAAAATTAGGCCTACAGTCTTATTAGGATTAAAATTTTTGAAGCTAGGGAGAGCTATTGAAGGTCAATAATTCAAACTATTATTTCCAATTTTAGATTAAGTATTTGAACTCCATTTTATGTTAATGAAAGGTCTCTACATCTAAGCTAGCTTAGGAGGTTTCAGACCCTTAGGTTAGGGCCCAACCTACAAGTTTAGTCCCTCTCATGTATTTTTCCTTTGTTCATGATCAAGTATTTGTATTTATTCATTGTTTAGGTAGAAGTTAGATTTCAAAAATTCTAGTTGTAGGTTTGATGACCACCTCTCTTCTAGCAAGTGTGGTTGAAGAGTCTACAACAACAAACCAAAAATATGTGTTTGTGTTTCTTTGGAGTTTTCTACGCTTAGGGTTGTGATTCTCATGCATCCTTGGTTTCTGCAACTTATAAGTTAATATCATGTCTTGGCAAATGGATTATATGCATATTGTAGGATAGAATAGTTCTTGATGAAATAAAATTCACTCATCCTTTTCATTTTGATTTACTTTGCTGCAATTTGATCATTAGATGTATGTTTTTTATTGTTATTCTCTAGGAACATCCAGTGACTTGCAGGGGTTGGCACTTCATCTAAATCCACCTTTTCATTTCCATCCTCCTCATGGACACACCATACCTCTCTCAGTTGTTTCCACTGAGATAATGTTTTCACGGTTGAATGAAGGACAGTGTGAGCATGACTTTTTGTGCAAGATTTGCCTTTGAGGGGTGCTAAGCTTGGAAAAATTCCTCAAACATCCATCATTTACCCTCATCCACCTTCCTCCACCTTTAAAATTCCTTCCTTACCCTCAGAAATCTCTCAGACCTAATCCTGTAGCAAATGAGGGAAATCCCATAGCAAAAATGGGTATCCTGTAGCTATCATGTAGCACGACCTAAACTCAACAAGATTTAATATAATATATTTATATATATTTTCATTTTGTGATTCAATAATGACCTCCAAGCCTTGAATGAATGATTCAAGAGACCCAATGACCACTCTATACCCAACCTTCCTACACTGCAAGAACAATACAACAAATAGAATTTGGAAGTAGATTGTCACATTTGAATCACGATGAGTATTCTTTGATGCAATGAGTAAATACCTATTACTAAATATGAAACTATCTTACACCCAATGATAGGAAGGGAAACTATTCAACTCAAATAGGTCAGAATCATTTACACTCTTTATTTCCTAGTTATGATTTGTAGACTAAATTCCCTCTTTCAAGGAAATTTGTAGTTATATTAATGATTTACATTCTACAATTGGGGTATTGATTTGATTGATTTTCAATTATATTAGCATGGTCCAATTCTTTCATATCATTGAGCTCATGATTTATTGACATAATACAGGGTGTGTTCCTTTTAGTTTGATTTGGTCATTTAATTCCCCTACTCTTTTATCTCCCATCCTCATAAATGATTGTATTTTTGCACTTGATTGTTTGGGAAGTAAACCATATCTATGAGATCATGCACTTCTGGTACACACTAGGTGTAAGGAAAAACATTAAAAGAATAAGGATTTTCTCATGGTTCTATTCAAAAAGTGTTTATTGGCTTTTATTTCACACATAATACTTTGTTTCTATTATTTCTTTTGCATGGGTACCATGGATTCCAGTTTGATTTGCATAAATCATTTGTTGGAGTGCATTTGAAGGTTTGGAAAAACAATAGATTAAGAGTGAGGTTGATTTTGTGTGTACATGTAGTAATTTCCTCTATACTTGACACATTTGATTGCATTCATAACACCAAGAACATATTTGAGTCACATTTTTAGTTTCCTGTTAATACACAGAGTGGAGTAATTATGATATTTTTCTTGCATATAGAATTGAGTGGAAACATAATTTAGTGCACGAACCTGAATAAAGGTTTTATTTTGAGTTGAGATTCCTATTTGGCAATAGCGTAGCTTGAATTATCTATTATTTACTTGAAAAGACATTCTTCACATTTTCTTGCTCAATTCTCATGTTTCTAATTAATTAGTGGTGAGGGTTTTCTTCCCAGTATTTAATAATTACGATTTTCTTCCAATGTTTGTCTATTGCAGGATTAGTGTCTATGGTTTCAATGTTTAATCAATTCCTTTGATTGCAAGATTGGAGTAGGTAATTATTATTTATTGCAAGACAAATTAGGGTTTTTTTTCACATCCCTAAAGTCCTTCTCTGGAATTGTTAGTGTTGCACCTCGAAGTCCATAGACCCCAAATTTACATTAAATGTTGTTCCATTAATATAACATATACTCCACCAAAAAGTGTCTAGGTTATTATGTAGCCAAATAGCCTATTAGTGGTTAAGATTCTCTCCTTCAACACTTAAGTAGACTTACAACATTAACTCTTATAGAGTTGTCTTCATCATGCTCACATGGCTAGCCCATTTTCCATGTGTAATAATGGATGACATGGCATCATCTAGAATTATGGTGGTCAAAATAAGAATGTCAAATTATGACTGGTATAACTTTTCCATATAGACTCTAATCGAGGTTATTCTTTCATCATTAGAAATTTCTCTATATGTAGAATAACAAAAAAGAGGTGTGTCCTTAAGAGAAAACATTTTATGCACAAAATCTCATTTAATACCTCAAAGTAATCCCAAATTTAGGTTTCATACCCAAATTTTCCATATTGGGTCCTATCACTAATATGTCCTATGATCTTATTCCACCACATTTTCCACTCTTAAATCATCAGGATGGAAAAAATTAATATAATTATCCAATACAAATCATAACCCCTATTTTTTGAGGCTTTTGGTCCCTATAAGCTGCTTCTAAACTACACGAGGAAAAATTTCCTCCACCTTCTCTTAATTGTACCATTTAGCCTTGCTTGGAAGTTGTCCTTGCAATCCAACCTTATAAATTTAATGCTTCCCTTGTCTTGTGTCTCTAAAACGATTTTGAAAAATTGTATATTTTGTTAACTCTACCTAGGCATCTCGTTCCAAATCCTCTATAGAAGGTAGCACCCACTCCTCTTCCTATTCTAACATGGAAGGTGTTAGAATAAGGAATTACTAGGGGGGGGATGGGGTGGGGGTGCTAAGTTAGTAATAGTGAAATTCTTAAAACTTTTTCTTAATATGATTAAAGTCCTCTATTTATATAATGTTATTTGTTGATAGAATTCATCCATAAATTAGAGGAGAAACAAGGTTAACCATTCATGTTTATATAACCAAATGCATGAGCATCATGCACATTTGACACAATATTTTCACGTGGAAACCTAGAGGGAAAAAAAAACCAAATTTGTTATTTGTTTATGATGTAAATTAAGCACCTACTTAATTACATCTATTTGTTTGCGAGAACCCACTCATAGGAGGCACCGACCCCCTTTGGTCAGGAAGCACCAACCTGTGCTTGGCAATTTTCTACTATTTCATGTAATTTTCAAACTTAAAACAAAGGCATATACATTACAAGTAAAATACAAAAATGGTTGATTGTAGAATCATATTTTGCTCTTTTTCTTCTGCTATTCCACTGGATACCTTTGGTGTGATTCATATGTTCTTTACTTCCTACTCATGGAAACATATCCTAAACACTTTTCCTTCTTTGTCACGGAGTCTCTACTACAACACCTGATGTTCAACTCGCACTTTTCTTTTCACAACAACCACTCTTTGCCCTTCTCTTCAGCACTACCCTCATTGTTCTCCTCACAAACACCTGTTGCTCTTGTTACATAGTCACTATGTGTTTTCTCGGTGCTTAGGCCTCTCTGTGTCACACTTCTCCCTCCTCAGTGTTGAGTCATGAAATGGGTATGTAATTACTATTAATCTCATCATTATTTTCCTTTATTCTTATCTTTTCTATATCCTAATGTGTTAACATATTAAAGAATTATGGTAAGAAATGAAGGAATTATCTATAGTTATGACTCAGCTAATTATTACCCTTCTTTATGCAGGAAAACAACAAAAGGTACAAATGTTGTTCCCTAACAAAGGAATAGCAAAAATAAACAAGCCAAGAAGGGAACATGGCAGTTACAGTCAAGGCTACAGAAAAATTAGGAGAATCAACATGAGAAAGGAAAGGATGTCTGAAGTTGGAAATCGGTTGTGAATCCCTCAGGATCAACGGATCCTTAGGGATTACACTTACCATTTATTTTTACCCTTCTGATTATAAAAGGAGATGATTGTAAGAAGAAAGGAAGCTCTCTGTTGTTATTGAATTTGTAATTCTAATTACAAAGTCTTGCTATTAAGAGAACACAATGATATTATAATGCTACTTATATTCGATAATTAATACATAAGTGAAGTTGTTGTTCCCTCAAGCTATCTGAAGTAACTTAACAATGTTCGCTGGCAGCTAAGGGTCCCGCCTCTAGTGGATTCAACTGCTTTCTTTGTGTCATACATTTCCAATTCTCGCAAGTGTGATGGTTTGATAGTTTTCTTGTTTTCTGTAATTTTATCTCCTTCGTTGTTTATTGTTTTCTTGTGTTGACAAAATATCTTTTCTTTATATGACTTACACCATTGTCGTTGATTCCATTCACTTTCGTTTATGATTGAGTTACTTAGATAAATATTCCTCTTGGTTTAATCAACTATAAAGAGTATTAACTATCGCTATTAAAACTCTCAGATTGATATCATTGCTATTTAGATTATTTACTAGATATTGAGTTTGATTTAAATTAAATACTTGTTCAGCAGAGATGAGTTATAGCTACTGTACTCTCAACTGATGTTTTTGAATTGCTATTTGATTTTGCTAGAGGACTGAATTCTCTTTAATGATTGCAATTGGAGTCTATTGGATGCATCCATTTACTCTTGTATTGAAATATCTATACTACAATTTAGGAAACATTGCTCTTTGAATTAATAGTAGCCACATACTGTGTACACTCTTGAAATAAGAGGACTTCCCCGGGTTGACAATTAATGTGGGATAATTAAGAGTTTTAAAAGGCACCCTTTATCATGCAACACTCGACACTCTACCAATTATACTCTACTCCCCCTTTTGCTCAATTGGAAACGATGGTTTTTCTTTCACAGAGGCACTCTGCATAAGGCTATCTTTGTTTTCTTTACTCTAACTACCCAAATGAACTTTGAAATGGCTCCCCCAACCATAGTTGCATCTCCTCATATTTTCCTATCACAGTATTGAATCAGAGATGGACCACGCAAATTTTTATTGAACAACTGTGTAAATATCCATGCTGAGAAATTAATTCTTAGACAACCTGCACACTCCTTCAAGTGTCCCATTCTTATTTGTTTCTCAACAAAGCATGAAAGTGCACATGGATGGTTATTATAACATCCTCTAATCCTCCCAGTCATCCATGCAAAGTCATCGATTACTTACTTCATTCCCACATAATTGCCTTTGTTAAATGATGCCCTCATTTCCTTGTTTCATAGTCACTGTCGGTTTAACCCATTTCAACAATCAAATCCACTGATCATGCATTCAATTCTTTAGCTTTTGACTCATACATCCTTTAAAATTGTTTTACTATCTCATTGACACACACCATATAGTAAATTACACAGGCGCATTGTTATGATATTGCACTCCCTTATATCCTTGGTTCCTGTTGCCCTTAGTGCCTCTAGCAACTGCTTTCTCATAGGACCTAACATATGATGAATAGCTTAGAACTATATTAGAGCCCCCTTTGTATCATCCTAGGCATGGTTTTATATGATGCTAATCTTCTCCCCCTTTGGCATCAGTGGGAAAGAATACCCACCCTCATGTTGAGTAGCTTCCACCACCCACCAAAATTTAGTCATTTGGAGGGAGGAGTTAAAATCCCTATCTATTGCCTAAGATATTCAAATGGTTCTCTTTCTAGTGGCTTAGTAAATTTATCTACCAATTTCTCTTTAGTGGCAACATATTCAAGTCTAACAATATTTGCTACAACCTGTTCCCTTAAGAAATGGAACTGGATAGGAATATGCTTGGTCTTTTAATGCATGAATGGATTTTTTGAGATGTTGATGACACTTTTATTATGACACATAATTGGAATATAATCAGTATTCTCTACCTAAATATCTTTTGAATTCTTCTTCAACCATAGAATTTGTGTGCAACAAGTAGCAACAAAAATATGTTCTACTTTAGTAGTCGATAAAGAAGTGGAGGCTTGTTTCTTACTGAAACACAACACCAAGAATTTTCCTAGGAATACAGTTGCACCAAAAGTACTCTTCATGTCATCAAGGCTTCCATCCCAATCTACGTCAGTGTAGGCCCTCAACTTGAATTCTTCGCTCTAAGCATACCATAGTCCATACTTTATTGCTCCTTGAAGATATTTTAAAATCCTCTTGACAACAACAACACGAATCTCATGTGAGAAAGCCTGAAATATCACCACAAGACCCACTACTTGCATGAAGTCTAGCCTTGACATTTTATTAACTCATAACTTGTATTCACTTGCTTGGCTAAGATTATTGGGTTCTATCTATGATAACAAAACTAGACTTGCATAACTTGTATTGCCAATAATTTTTCTCCTAGTTTGGACACGTGTCTTTGATCTCCAGGTATATAACACTCAAGATGTTCTTTTTGCATGTAATTGGAAGGTGTATTTGGGCTTGGAGTTGTGATTTCTTCTTCACATTCAGTATCTAAATCAGTTTCCTCCATATTTGTGGACCTCATATTGGTAATATTTTCATCATCTGAGTTCAAATTTCTTTTAGAGGACTAAGGTTGAGAACCTATTTCATCTACTATCACGTAAATGTAATCCTAAATCTTATTTTTCCACTTTTTGTAACACTTATATCCTTTACTTGGAGCAGAGTACCCAAGCAATATTCCTTCATCAGCATGAGAGTCAAACTTTCCATGATTCTTATCATTCTTTTTTATGAAAAACTTTCTTCGAAACACCTTAAAGTATTTAATTGATGCAGGTCTTCCCTTCCACAACTCATATGATGTTTTATTACTATTAGGCTTGATTTGAGTTTTGTTTGATAGATACACTCTTGCTTATCTTGCTTCTCCCCAAAAGATGTGAGACAAACCTGCTTCATCCAACATTTCTCTGTCCATTTCCTAGATTGTTCTATTCTTCCTCTCCTCTACTACGTTTTGCTGTGGACCTCTAGCCAACGAGTACTGCCTCCTGACATCATTCTCTTCACACAATTCCTCAAATTATCTTAGGGTGTACTCTCCTCCTCTATATGTTATTAAGAATTTTATCTTTAAATCTTTCTCATTCTCAACTTGAGCTTTAAATTTCCTAAAATTCTTGGATGCTTTTGATTTTTATTTTAAGAGCATGATCTAAGTGGACCTCGTAAAATGATCAATGAGAAGCATGAAATACCTTTCTCTTGTTAGCTTCCTATACCAATAGGCTTCATTTTTCATGATTGACAGGGGAAGTGCCAAATATGTTCATCCTTTTTATGTTGCAAAGGTTGCATATATTGATGAATCTTCACTATGTATAGGTGGTTAACTCTTGCCACAATTGATGATTAGCTAGACAGCTTAATATTGGCTAGATCATGTCTGAATTTCACTATCTTAGAATAGAGAATAAAGGTCTGCACAAACAGTTTAAGCTTGGCAGACAAGTGGTCAGGTAGAGAAGCAAAGGGTCTCAACAGCTTAATCTAAGCCCTAGAAGAAATAAGGGTAGACTTAGATAGGAGGGCGGCTAAAAGAAAAGAGAAGAATCAGGGTTTGCTAGTTCAAGTGCACCCAATGAGAATGAAGAAAAAATTCTAGGTATACTAGGTTGGGTAGGCAGTTTTGATTATATAGAAGCATGGTTTGTGGGCAATTGGCTCCTTGGGAACAAGTTGTCATCTCATGAAATCATAAGGTACCATGGCAAGGTGGCTACAAGACAAATGGAGCATGACTAATTCCCTTCCCCATTTTTCCAAGAAACACTTACTAACATTCCCCCCAAAGGGCAATGAGATCTGCTCATTACCTTTACTCCACTTCATCCCATGGAAAAAATAAGTGAAAAGATGTTTTACCTAGGCAAAACAAGCCACATTTCTTGTGTAAAAAGTCTTTATTCCATCTCACCAAAGTTTCCTAAACTTCCCCATTTGTCATCCTTTCCTTTCCCCTTGGCCTAAGTTTGCACTCTACAAAACTTAGCCTAATCCATACAAACCCATCCCCCATAATCATATTAACCTACTAACCTTATTATATAACTCCTATGTATAGCTTCCCCCCCCATTAGTATATAAATACATGGAAAAACCCCAAAAAATAAATACCTCGACCCTTGGCTAACTATAGCCATATTTTAAATTTCCTTTAGGGAGTTATTGGCCCACCAGGGACCAATAACAACCCTCCACGTGCCAATGTGGACTTATTTGGCCTCCGGCTAAATAAATAGCCAAAAACACACATTTTTGCATGAAAAACCCACTTTCCAAAGTTCACAAATACACAGAAAAACCTTACAAAATCACAAAAATTAAAGCGGGTCCGCCGTCGCTAAATGACTGCCAGCTCTGTCGCCCGTCAACCGTTCGATCGCCGCTCCCAGATCCGACGGTAGTCAGCGATTTTGGAAGCCCCAACTTGCCGAATAATAGCATTCGGGGGATGGGCAATATTTCCACCATACCGAGGACGCATGTTAAGCACCTAGTGTGTTCGGAGCCCCCCTCTCGAAACCGCTTTCTCCCAAAAGCGGTGCGATAATACCCTTTACCACCCGCCCCCACCCTGCTTACATCATGCCCACATCACCTGATGATGTCACCTGCCATGTCACCCTCCACATCATATGCCACATCACCTGCCAGGTCAGCATCTGTACCCTACTAAACGACAAAAATGACGTCATCCCAAAAAAGTGCCCCTAACCTGCCAAAGTCAAATTTCTCGGGTAAAAAGGGTAAAAGTGTTTCTTTTTATCCATTCTCTATTTATTTCTTGTATGCGCCTATGCATGTGAATTACGTGCAAAACACCATCTTCGACCATTCAAGTCCACCAACCAACAAGTATATTGCACAGCTCAGCCCCTCGACCCACCTGGTCGCTTGCAAGTTGCCCATTTCACCGAGAAAATAGGTATTTACCAGAAATTCGCTCCTGACCCTGTTTTCCATTAGTTTCTCTATGAAATTAGCACCAACACCCATAATTTAAAGGAAAAAGCACTGTGTGGTTGCACAAAAATCCCCCATAAGCCTCTGAGCTGCCAAATTCACTGTAAATCCACACAGTAACCTAAAATTGAGCTTGTTCTGCCTTGTAAACTCTCCAAAGAACCCCCAAAGCCATCTTTGCCCACAATTGAATTCCATTGTGCCAAAAAATCCCATAGCTCTTGCTTCTCTAGCTGACATCAATCCACAAAACTGAATTGAGGCCAACAAACCAGCTCTAACGGTGAAAATCCCGGAGAAATCCACAAAGCCATCGTCCTGCCCATTTTTACCTGCACAAAGTCAAAAGTTCCAATTTTAAAAGCAACAGAGCTAAGCCATGGAAGGTCCAGTGGCCTTAAACATCACTCCCCCCAATGCACCCCACAAAGAGTTAGAATATTTGCCCTTGGCTGATAGAGATTACCTAATCCAAGACCTTGTAAGCTTCCAAAACCATCTTCAAGCAGTTTGTGAGCTCAGAAATAGTTACTTAATTCAAGATGATGTCTATGTCATTTGGGAATCAAATCTACCAGATACTACCTCCCCTCTGTGAATATATTCCCTTAGATCATTCACGTTTGTTGTGAGAACTATGAGCCAACAAACAGAGCAGTTAAAAGTCCATCTGGGACTACTCTTTTTTACATCACTCCTAACTCTATCAATCAGATGCTGAACTTCAAACCAACCCACCTCCAGTTTCCTCTTACCATGAAGTACTTGCTGGATGAAGGTCCCAAACTCTACAGCTCAGAGATAACCAGAATTGCCAAAGTGTTCATGAGAGCAGATAGCCAGCCCAAGGAGCCACCTCCTTTTCACTATGCCTGCTTCACTGAAATGGGTATATTAGTGGTTGATATGATGTCTTTTGTGTTGGGGTTTAAGACAAGTGAGCACATTGATGAAACCATATTGGTTATGATGCCTATTTTTAGCCCAGGGCAGCCCCCTGCTGTCAAGTACAATTATGCCAATTTTATTTCCAATAAGATGCATTACTAATTATTGAGGCTAGATAGGGAGGGAATCTTCAAATATTCTTCTTATATCTATCATCTATTTTTATATTACCAACCAGATATCTTCTAATTCCCCATTAGAAAATTGGACCATAAAGGGGAAAGGAGGTCTGTTGATTTTTGGACCTCAATCTTCCATGATGTTCGCAACTCTCCCTACTCTTATTATGAGTTTGTTGATCTATTTGTATACCTAGTCTCTTCCCTCTTGATGAGGACTCCTCCTCCTAGACTAACACATGATATGCAAAAAATATTATAGCTCTCCAAGAACTATAAAATAGATGACTGGTACCTCTACTAGAATCGCACTATTCTGAGGATATATGGCTGTGAGCTATGCCCCTACAGGCTGCCCAGATATGTGCCAATGAGACTATTTTCCTTGGAATATTTTAGGAAATTCATCAACTTAGATCTGAGTCACTTCCATAGCACAAAGAAAAAGGCCCGATTGAAATTCAAAGGCCAATTAGGCCCCTTTGTTATGAACAAGAAAGAGGGAGGGAAGGATGTTGATGAACTTTTGAGTCAAACATTCAGACTCAAGAAAAGCTTTTGGTGGGCACCCTATGACCCATGTGGCTTTATCAATGCAAGAAGGGTAAAATATAGGCTAGCACCCTATGAACACTACAGCATCCCTGACATAGAAAAGTATGCCAACCAAGATGAGTGGTTGGAGGGCACACTAGTTGAAGAGCTAACTAAGGAATAAAAAATGGAACAAACCATGAAAGATTTTGGAAAAACTTTTGACTTGGAATCTTTTGGGTAGGTGTCTTTCAAAAAGCCACAGCAAACCGGGGAGAGCTCATCAACTGCCACAATTGCACAATAGGTTGCCCAAGAAAGGACTACACCAACAATAGGGATAGTAAAGGGCAAGGAGTTGGTAGTGGCAGAACAAGAAATCATGGAAGAACAACCTACTACCTCAAAGGAACACAGTCAAGGGCAAGCCCCTTCACTACAAACACAAGCACCAGAGGTACCAACACTGCAGACTCCTCTTTTTGAGGAGAGAAGTAAGAAAAGGGACCGATAAGAGACCGCACCTGCAAGTGGGTCAACAGGTCAACAAGAGACCAAGAGGCAAAGGGTAGATCCTCCTGAAGAGGACACTATGGAAAACATTACTGAAAGCCAAAGAGGAGGGAGGGCCATTAGTCAATAGACTTCTGCTAGCTCTCACAGACAAGGAGGGAGGCAGCATGGAATGGAAGTCTCCTCCTCAAGGTCACAAGCAAAGAAACCATCAAACATCAAGCAGTCATTCATAGAGATTAAAGCTCAAAATGAGTCATTAAGGATTCATTTGTGTGACTAGTTCCTTAAGATGACACCATCCAAATAGCATAGAGTAATGGCAGCCTATGACATCAAGGAGGAGAAAATTATTTTAAGTCATTTCAAGCCCAAATTTCAGTAGCCACAGTCTGCAACTAACTACATAAGGACCAATTTAGAGGTCCTTACCAAGGACATCCACCCAATGGATCAAATCGAATTGCACAAACAAACAGGTCAAATGGTATATGCCACACTGGCAAACAAATCAATGCTAGCCCACCAATTAAAAGAGTCATTGAGTAATACTTCTGCTCAATTGGATTTAGAGAATATCTCTTCTCTAGCCAAAGACAACCGAATAAAGACTCTGGAGGAAATAATTGTTGAGTTGGGACATGATCCCAAGGATGCCAAGGGCATCAAAGCATTGATCAAAAAGAAGGAGGAAGATATTGTTTCCCTTAGAAAGCAATTGAAGCTACCTGTCACCATGCATCCCCAAACAATAGAGCTAGCACAAGAAAAAGTAGAAGAGGATGTCATGGATTTATTGATGAGAATGAACTAAAGGCTGATGCAGACAGAGCAAGAGTTGGAGAAAGAATTGCAAAAGCAGGGAGAGTAGACCTCCCAACGACCCCAAACAGATCCAACAATTGTCTCTACTCCCCTCACAGACACAACAGCAATTCCTCCCACTGAGCCACTATCGAAAACAGGTACAGCGACCACAGATGCTACAACAGCAACAACAACAGAGCCTGAAACCAGCGTGAAAATGGAGGAAATGATGAAGGTAGTGAAAGAGCTAGAAGCTCAAATGTCAAATATCAAAGAGACAAAATAAAAGTTAGCCAAGATAGAAGTGAGCTATGACAAATCAAAAATAACAGTGGCAGAGAAGACCAGAGAGGTGAAGGCCCTAGAGAACAAGGTGAAAACACTAGAAAAGGATCTCACCTTGCATAAACCTCCGGCGGATATTAAAATGATTTTGTGGACCAAGATTAGCCAGTCCATTACTGACCAATGGAGATCAATTCAGATGATGTATGAACAAATGGAATTAATAGACAGGGCACAAGAACAAATACAAAGGGCCTGGACATCATTAACAAATATGCCTGAGCAGGCCAATGCACTCATCCATTTTTTGAACACCAACACTAAGGAACAATTAGAAGCTTTAGAGATCAATGATAGGACAGGCACCATTTTGACAATAAATAAGGTGCTAACAATGAGAACTCTTATACAGACTCTGGAAAGAAGGTGTCAAGTGATGCAGATGGATATTAATGCGTTCACAGAGAAATTGACAAACTTGCAGCAAAAGGGTCTGGCTAGTTTAGTAACAAGCAATCAAAAACTATTATCACATCAATAGTATGCTCATCTAGTGAACATGTATGTGACAAATCAAACCACTGCATCATCCAGCAGCTCAGAAAACACAGGACCTCCTTCCGGACAGAGCTTGTATGACAAACTGGAGAATTTGTTTTTTATAGAACATGAAATAAATCATCTATTTGAAGTAAAGCCTAATTTTTACAGGTATATTGAGCCTGATGAGATACTAGTAAAGATACAAAGACATCAGTTTCCCACAGAACACTGGTGGCAAAGTATGCTCGAAGTTTTTCCTAAGTATATTCGGACCCTTTTTGCCTATGTACACCTGGTCAAAAAGCAAGACACGTGGCAGATATAAAGGAAGGAGCTCAAGCCAGGATCAGGACACATTAAAGATGAATCCAGAGCATGTAACATACTAGGACAGCGACAGAGGAAAGAAAAGCAAGGACATAACTGCTAGCTGAATTCCTGGGTGAAAAGTCTAAAATATCTTATCAGTAAAGAAACCAGCACATCCACAATAACTCTTGCCTTCATTTCTGCATTTATTTCTCTGACAAAGTAGCTGAAGGAAGTTATTGCTCGTTATCTTATCCTCAATATATTTTGTAAACTCTCTTTTGTATAAATACCCCCCCAAACAATGTATTCGAGGTTGGTGATTCTCCCATTTGAACTGTGTTGTAACTCAGATATTTATTAATACAAAGGGCATTGAAATGCATTGCTGCTAGACCTTCTGAATGTGGATGTGATGATGTTGGACTCTGCTACAGAATTCCTGTGCCTTTCTTTGGCTCAATAAGTTATTCTAACTATGTTTTGTGTTTTCTATGTTTGCAAATCTCATACGTGTTTCATAATATTAACAACAGGGAAAAATAATAGCCTAGAACTTGTTTAAATACACTCTATGTTCAATTCCTGTTGTTATTTATGTTTTCCTCACAATTAGCATGAATGGAAATTCTTAAATGCTTTCGTTTCTACTAATTCCTTCATTTTGAACATTGTCAAGGAATTCTTCACTACTCCTTGAAAATATTCAAGCACCTTCCCTCTGCCACCATGATAAAGGATTCTTGATTGCCCTTTGTCCCCTAGCCTACATCCCATCCATCACTGGCTTTTAATATTGTTCCAAACTAATTATCTTGCTCTGTAGTATTGCCTATCATCACAAAAACACACTTAGCAGTCCATCTTCATAGACTCCATTGCCAAATGGAATTAACCCTATCAAACCTACATCCTACCTCTGTTTGAAATCACCATCCAAACCCTTTTAAAACAAACCTCTGCAAATCATAACTAGCATAAAACTTCAAAATAAACAAAGTTAAATCGTATAGAGAGAGCCCTCTCTGGATGCAGTTTGGCTAGAAATTGCATCTAAAAGATTGGTTAGTGGTTACCTCGGCTGTATTCCCTTTTCTCAACAAGTTTTGGGGAACAACCTGAGTGATAACATCTCCTTTTGAATTTTTTTCTCTAGTTGGACCACAAATGTATGTATGAATGAGCTCCATAGGTCTGGATGAGGAGAACTCTTTTGAATTGAAATGAGTCCTAGTCTATTTTCTAAACTGGCATGACTTGCAAATTGACTTATTGAGCCTTGAGAGTCTTGGTAATCCTCTCATGACTCCCATATTGCTAAATTTTATCAAATTATCAAAATTAATATGCCCAAACCTCTTTTTCCACAACTGTGCTTCACTGGTTTTTCTTAAATAACAGTTAACTCTGGAATCATCAAGCACATTTACATCATTGTGGGTTCTGATTACCTTTCCCAGCATTTTTCCAATCTTCATGTTGTGAATCTAATAGTATTGATACTGATAGGTCACATCGTAGCCATTATCTCACGTTTGGCTAACACTAAGTAGATTATGCTTGAGGATTTATACATACAAAAAAATTTGTGCTTGTATATTTTTATCAAGGCTAACTATTACTTTACCCTTGATTCTTGTTGGAGAATTGTTTCCAATGGTGAAATTGTTTCCTCTATCCTTTTATTTTATCAAAAAAAATAAATATTTTGTCCCTAGTCATATGTTTGGAACAACCAATATCCACATACCATTTGTTTTTTTTTTTATGAGCCGAAAAAGCAAGTACATACTGCATGCTCCTTTTATTCTTTCATTTCCAGCTCCCCTTATCTTGTTGAATAGATAACTATCTAAGATTTTGGAGCTTAGACTGGTATTCAAATTTTCTTCTGCACTCACTTGCTCTGTGTACAAAATTATTACATTTGAAGAATTCTACTCCGCTTAACAAGGGAGAGAAGACATTCTAATCTCTGAGAGAAGAGTTTTGAGATTTAAAACTTTGTTACTTATTGTATCTAGGATTTTCATCTCTTTCAACATTGATCCTTCTATAATCAACGTCTTTATGTCCAGAGATATGACATTTATAAAAATGACCAAAAAATAAATAAGCATGCCTATTCTTGGAATTCTTATGATATTGTGCATGAAAGTACCTTGGTTTTCTACCTGATTGATTCATTCTCCTTTAACGATCTCCTATTATCCCTGCAATTCTTTTGTCTAAATTGATTCCTTCATGTCTTCCCACAACTTTATGGTTATTCGAATCTTGTGGACCTAAAGTTTATCTTCATCATAAAATATTATTTTGTCTTTAAGTATCCCAGACTAGTTTTGATTCCTGAGGACCTTTAAATACTTAGGATCTGATCTATTTTTCTTGTCTCTTAAAAAAAATTCATTTAAACCCTTCTTGGTGCTTGTTCTCTCAAGATATATTCTCAGAGAGACAACCTCTGCTTCAAGACATTGACATTTCTTTTCCCATTTTTTATAGGCCATTTATCACATCTGATTAGTGAGCCTCCTAATGGGATCAATCAACATCCTTTCTCCCTTTGTTACCATCTTGCACAAAGTCATAAGCATGTACCTTTCATTTTCTATAATTTCAGTCCTAAACTACTTCCTCTGACCTAGTTTGAGGACAAGCGCTCCTTGTAAGCCCACTGGGTTGTGTTCACCTATAGGTTGCTCCACTATGATTTGCGTTGGTCACCAACATGTTTCTCCCCTTTGTACCTGTGTTGGTTCTAGAAATCTAAGAGAATGATCGGGATTATAGAAGCTTCGCTTCTAGGAGTTTCCAGAATTGGTTTCAACTACTTACCTTGGATAAAACATTCAGATCCTATCCTTCCCTACTTTTTAGTTTTCACAACTTCTCCTTTGATTCTATTGCTCCATCAAAGATGGATCTCTTACCCTAGATTAGAAATTGGATAAGAACTCCCAACTTACCCTACTTCTATATATATTCCCAACATTCTATATGGTTGGGGGTTGGATTTTGGACAGTGATTCTGCCCTTATGTTGTTGTAGTCACTTGTTATCATCTTACGCATTTAGGGTGATTGAAGCTACATATTATGATAAGGAAAGGACAAGTCAACAAATTAGAGGGGCTCTTAAACAATATCAACTGCTACTTATGGTTGTAATCTCCTTCCATTTATATTAATGCAAAGAATTCATTATTTTCCTATATGTGATGTTGTTATTTCACTTTTTTCAATACTAGGTTAATCTATTGAATGAATAACTTAGATGATCCTACATAGATTTTGTAGTTTTTGACTTGTTTTATCTGACTGTATAGGTTCTAATTTTTTAAATAGGAGATGGAATGGGAACTTCCAAGCCTAATAAGTAGCGAAGTGTGTGAAGGATTCGATGTAAGCCTTGCTTTGTCATCTATTAACTTTAATGGAAAGCATTGGGTTCCTTGTCTCTCTATTGTTCTAGGTTAGCCACCAACCTAGCAGTGATACTTTTGTCTGCAATCGTAAATATCATATGACAAATTTGTGACTCCATTGGGGAGTAGATTATTCCCTTGGTGGTTTCCTTGTAGGTTGTGTTTGATTACCTCTTTGATAGACATTTTTTGTATCATCCAACCAAGAAAAAAACCTAAGAAGTGATTTCATTGAGCCGTTTTTTGCTCTTTCCCAGGCCCAACACTCCCATAGTACCTCTGATAGAGCATTGCACCTTAGCCAAGCCCATTCTGTACTAACGTTACAATGCACTGGTGCCTATTCTGCACCACTGTTAGTCCTTGTTTTTACATAAAAATTTCCTTCGTTCCCTCTTTCGTCAGCGTACTACCAGCTAAAATTCCCTAAGTCTTAATTGTCTTGTGGTCTCTCTAAAACTAAATTTGGTTCGCATTTGTGTTGTTTTGCTTTGGTAATAAATGGTTTTGTTGTTTATTAGTTCTTATCTTTTGCTTGCTTGCAATCTAATTTCGTTTGATTGTTGATCATGTAGATCAATTATTGTTCTAGTCCTCATTCTCAAAACTATAATTAAATTTGTAATTAAACATTTTCATCTTACTTTTCTTCATTTCAAATATTAAGTGAGTTGAAAATAAAAATCATTGGATTTTCATCTACGGTTTTGTGAGTGAAATAGAAATTCCCTATTGTGAAATTTCATATTTGTGCTTTCATTTTTTCAAAAAAAAATCCTGTTGCACACACTAGGGTCTTGGGTTGAAAGCCCCTATAGAGAGCAAGGTGAACAACAACAAGAAATGCATAGACAAAAAATTTAAATGCTTATACTATTGAACTGGGAAGAAGTGACCTTACTCGGAGGTCCTACATTTAGGTAGATCTCGCAAGGTTAAAACCCTTTGCTTCCTTCGATGCCTTTGAAACCTATAAATTATCCAAGAAAAAAATATACAACAATAGTAACAAAAAGCATATTCATGATATCTATATGTTATATCATATAATAAAATGAACGATTACACATTAATATAAGATTTATAAACAAATCACAACATGTATCAATGCATAAACACAATAAATATTAGGAACATAACATCATTTCTTTATCGATGTAAGATATAAGAAACGTGGCAAACTACAACCTAAGCCTTCTCCAGCTCCAAGCAAAACCGTCCTTTGGATCCATCCTATCCTGGCCTCAACAATCTTCCTCCATCAACATACACAAGGATATCACAGGAGGGTTGAAGGATATCTCAAAAGAGGAAACAAGAGGTTCCTAAAGCTTGGGGAGTGAAGGAGGCATAGGGATTTCTTCAAACTCGATTAGGAATCAACCAACTATAATATCAATATCTCCTCTCTCCTCTCCTTAGGCCTTCCCATGGAGGTTTATTTATACTTCTCCAAATTTGTTTTTTAGTTGGGAAACAGTTGGGCCATGGGCTATAGTAGGTGAATAATAGCTAAAACCTATAAACGTTGTCCAAAATTAAAGAGATTTATTATTTTTAAGTTTTTTAGCACATATACATGGGCTGGGTATATGTTGACCTGTGTGTACACACTTTTAACACAGGGAAAAATAGCGTATAGGAAATAAAACATTTTTTTTTAGATTTTGGACCAAGTATCAAATCTACCAAGAGTGGTAAATGGTGCTATAACAATTCCTCCTCAATCATTGGCGGGAGGGGGGTCTAAATTGTGTATAAGTGTTAATTTCCTTTCAGTGGCATCTCTTATGATTTTTGGAATTTTCACCCAATTTTAGTTTGAGTCCTCTGTTCATGAAATATGAGATTACATTTGATTTCATTGGAGTCCTCTTGTGTTTGTTTTGAATAATTCTCTTTCATAGATCACATTTGCATAGTTAGAATTCTCATTTTCACAGCTGGAAATGCAATTGTGCATAGATTACATTGGAATAGTTTTTAGGGGAATCGTGCATAGATTGCATTGCATGGTTTGGCATCTTTTAATCCTTTGATTTGAAATGGAATAGTGAAATTGAAATATCCAGTTAGGAAACTCTTGTTGGTTGCATATTCAATTATTGAATCATTGTTTGCACGTCTTCCCGACACTAGGTAGCTCTCATCAAAATTGAAAAGATTTTTTTTTTCATATATGTTGCAACATAGGTTTGTTAAGGTGACATCGATTTTTGAGCCTCGAAATTGAAACATAATTGAAGATCAACTTTAAAATTCATCTCAATTAAACTGAGGAGCACTTGAAACTTAATAACACACATAGAATTCTAGGCTAGAGACATGTTTTGGTCATTAAACGTAGGAGCTTTCATTCTTTTCTAGTGTTGTATCCTGGGGGTAAAATCTCGTTCCACGTACGTAAGTGTATAGGATCATTCTCTACGTACCTTCAAGTATATTGGATGGTGCTCCATGCATGATAAGTATATGGGAATTCTCTCATTGAATGGTTATGCATTAGACAACACTATTACGTACTATATGCCCATGTACCATTGAGTATATTTTTGGAATCTACTATAGGTTGTTATCCATCCATAGGTAACCGATTTCACCGCCTTGTATATTGTAATAAACTTAAAACAACATTCAGGCAAATTGCCTTCACATACATTAACTCCTTGGTTCGCTAGGGTGTATATTGCAGTTCATGTTGGCTTTCTAAAACTTTATGCCTAGCTACACCTTTCTTTTGTCTGTGTCTCTAATTTCTAAAATCAATTAGTTACCGCAAAATAACATCATCCCTGTGGAAAAACTCGTTAGTGGATCTTAAGTTGAGATTAATGGAAATAGTTCCGATGTTTACCAATTAAGGGAACCACTTTGATGGGAATCATGACCCTTTTTTTCTTTTAGAAATATTGGTGCTATCCTTTTGGAAACATTGTCCCTCCCCAGATTTACCATTCGTTTACCAATTCGGTTATTTTTGACCCATATGGTTTTGAATGTCCAAAATACTTCTCAACCGAGTTCTCCTCGACCTCAACAACACCACCTTCATGTTGATGATAAGTCAACCCTTTTCCTTCTTCACATATTATTTCTTCATCCCTTGCTTCCTCTTTGCCTGGTGAAAATCTTGATTCTAGCAACTAGGAAACGAGAAAGAAGAAGAAAAGGACAAAGAAGAAGAAGCAAAATAAGCAAGGGGGGAACCAAGCAACCATTGCTACGGATGCAAATAGTATAGGAAAATCTTCCAATCAACCCCGTAAAGTTAAATTCCATTTCATGTTATGTAAGGGTGACTAGCTTCTAAGATATTTTCTTGGTAATCCCAAGGTATTATAAGTGTGGTCCATAGGCTCACATTAGCCTTTGTCATCAACTTCTGGAGATAATTGTGGTGAAAAACCTTCAACTAGTGATAGTAAGGTCCATGTGAAAAAGGGTAAAGTCAAATGTACCTATAAGTTATATGAAGGGAGTCATCCTATTGACCTTTTTCTTTATATGGATATAGCCTAAAAAGTGTTGGAAAACCTTACAGCTTCTCAGCCTCGTCTTCTAGCTAGATATCAAAAGATTTCTCCCAATCCTTCACTAGCTGATGAAGTGGTTGATTAGAATCCAAATATAGTAAATCTTAGTCTCTCTGAATGTGAATCCTGAGAATCCATTCCTAACCAACCATTAGTTGATAAAATGGTTGACTCGATTCCACCTTTATTTGATCGTACCTTTCTCATAGAGAGTGAATTTCATACTGCTTAGGTTCTTCTTGTTTCTTCAGATTCCAAAGAACTGGGGGGTAGTTCTCTAGTTCAATTGGGACAAGAGGGAAATCCTCTCACTCCGAAAGCACTGGAGAGTAGTTCTCCCATCCCTATAGCACAAGGGGGTAACTCTACCCTTCCCATAGTACCCCCTCTAAGTAGCATGGTCACTTCCTTTGATTTGGGTCGAATGATAGGATATTGTATTGCTCCTTATGTGCCCTTCCAGATCATGGTATAGGCTTATAATGTAGTCATACCTAGCACCATCACAAATGAGGTGCATATTTTAGTGTTGTGTCCTCAACTATTTGGCATGGTTTAGGTTCTCCACAACTTATACCTGTTACCCAAAATCTATTGGCTTTTAACCAAGGTACCAGTCAACCGTTAGCAATCCTTCCTAAGTTTCCTATTACTTTTGGAGAAAAAAAATATCTATATTCATGTGATGGTATTCCAAGGCCCTTTGTATTTTAATTTACTCTTTGGGAGTAACTATGTTTATGTCATCGGAGCTCTTATCTCTTCACTCTTTCAAGTGATGTGTTTCCTACATCAAGGAAGAATTGTGACCATTGACTAGCTTTCATTCATTGGTCCTAATTTGAATCCCAATCAACCAACATCCTTAAACGATCCTTATATGAAAGTGATATCACCCCAGCATTTATTAATTATGTGGCAACTTGTTCCATGTGTGCATCTACTAATGATCTCGTAGGTGATATAATGCATCATTTACTAGGGGAATTAGAGTCTGATCTATCCATTGGATCCTTTGATCCATTCCAAGAGAATTATTTTGCCATATAATGAGAACCTCTTGGAATCCATGGCCTCTTGGTGGTCGTGATTAAGGTCCAGAGAAAATTTTCTTTTCTTGTATCAAGCTCGTTAAAAAATGAAACAAGCTTTTATGAGGATAGTTGTTTTACTATGTCAATCTCGTTAAAAAGTTAGATAGGTTCCTATCAGTGTAGTTATTTTCTTGTAAATTGCCAATCGAGTATTTCACTTGATCTCGTAAATGACTCTTCATTCCATCCACCTATTAGTACCTGGTAGTCGACTTAGGTGCATGAAATAAAGTTTGGGTGGCATGTACCTCAAATTGATTCATTATGGTGGGGGTATGCAAGATTATTTCAAGCATATTTTTTCTCTGTTTCAATCTTATGTAAAAATGAAACCAATTTCAAGCATCGTTTCCCATGATTCAAGGTTTTGTAAAACTAAAACCATTCCCATTTTACCATTTTTATCAACATTTTCATTCCATTCCAATGTCACCATCTACTTGGATGATCATATGCTTTCACGTGGTTTTTACCCTTTCCTGAGGAATAGCTGCGATGAGTGGTCTTACTAGCCTACCTCTTAACCTTCGCATGTTTTAAGAAGTTCCATCATGATCAGAACCAGTTGTTACCCTTTATATCACTCGTTCCTCCAAGAGGAATCCTCTTTAATCTCTTTTCAAACTCCCAAAATATGAAAATATAGTCAAGCACTTGTCTTTTCAAACTCGTAAAAGTAAATAAAAAGATCTATACTCAGTATAAGTTCAGTGCTTTTCTGGATTGAGATAGACTAAATACGAAAAAGGAATAGCTTAGTCGAACATGGAAAGAGGTTCTCTTGGGTATTGCTATCTACCTTCTCATACCTAAGGGACTACCTATGAAAAGTGAAATCTGGAATTTTCTTTTTCGCCTCTTTTTCAAACTTTCTAAACATGAAAAATATGTCAAGTTTTACCTTCTCTAGACTTGTAAAAACATCAAACAATCATGGACTCATCGATCATGACAGGACCAAACCACTCCTTCTAAGGGTTCATTAAATATACTGAGAGGGATTCATCTAAAGCATGAAATTATAAATCAAGCATGTTTTATCCTCCTCAACCTTGTTATAAAATAAAGAGGTACTCACTAGTATAGTTGGGAAATTGGTAAAACAAGGGATTCCATTTTGCTAAGGACAATGAGTCACTCTTGAACATGACACTCTTCCACTTCATGTATGTCACTGTTGGGTTGGTGTTGTGGTAAAACACAACCCCCACCATTATTTATATTTATGTATTTCAGTAATGGAGACCCTTTCTATTAAGTTTTTGGCTAAACACTTTCTATGATTTTTATTAAGTTAATTATCCTGCAATTTTCTTATTTTTTCATTCTTGTCAGATTTCCATTTTGATTATTTCATTGAATTTGAGTTTTCATAAGCTTTCCAGTGATACTTATTTTGATCCATTTGGTCAGCCAGTTTATAAATGGTATACCTTTGAAGTTTGATCATTTGTGTCACCTGGGTTAAAAAAAGCATCAAATGTACAAAATTTCATTTTTATAATTAATTTAGTTAAAAAATGCATTTATTGTATCTTTAGTTGATTTTTTAATTTATTTATTTATTTTCCTCTAACGGTCTTGCTAAATAACAAAGCCAAATTGTAGTTCATTTTTAGGATTAATAATTACCATGAATGGCTATAGTTTATAACATGAAATCCAACTATAAATAGGCCCCACTTTACTTCAGTATTCATCCCATAATCTCACCAATTCACAATTATTTTGGATCCCAAATAAAAAATATAACTTTTATTTTAATAAAATATCGGGTCCATTGCATCGCAAATATTACATAATGAATCAATTTTAAAAACCCAATACATTTATTCTTGCGATTGCGAAAAGTTAAAAAAGAAAAAAACAAAGTCTTATGATAAATTTTGGAATTCGATTTTGAAATTTGAATTCATTCACACGTATGAATTAATATGGTATGTTAGATTAATTTAATATTAATTTAAATAATTAATATTTAATATTAAATTTTGAATTAATTAAGTTAATTTAATATAATATATTATTAATTAAATTAAATTAAAATTAGTTGTATATATTAGTTAATTAATAATCAAGTTAAAATTAATTATTAAATAATTAAATCTAATTTAGGATTAAAATTTAATTAACAAAGTTTGCTTTTTTAGCCCAAAATTCCCGGATTCCAGCGATTTTTACTTATCAACTTTGGAGGTTAATAAATTGAGTTTTACTTGACCAAATGAGGCCTATGAAGGTTTATTGGAAAGATAAAATCAAGAAAAATGTTTCTAAGGATGTTACACTAACGTACTTGATCATTTATTGGGTCTAAAAATAGGCAGCAGATCAAGGTCCGAATCTGAAAAAAAAAAAAAAAAAAAAAAAAAAAAAACAATTTTTTGAGTTTTATTTTCTGCATTTTCATTTGTCCAAGCCTCTTCTGAATGCAAATCCATTATTCAATGATATCCTTTGCCAATTAAATAATCGCATGCATTAATAGAAAGCTTGGATTTCCTTTTCAATTATTTATTTAATTGAATTTGATTAGATTTGCTTTAATCTCATATTTGGCATTTTCATTTTATTTTGGAATTTTAATTTTGTTTTGATTTGTTTTTGTAGGAAAACAGTTGAAAAGATGCAGAGAAAAAGATCTCAATCAATGAGAATGTTCCAGCAATTGAAGAATGAAATTTTGAGCAAATGAAAATTGATTGAGAAGATCTCTTCTTCAACAAAATTTCTTGTTAAGAATTCCTTTGCAAATATTATAAATAGCAGATTGCAAAATGTAATAAGGGTTTCTCTCCTCTGCAGTTCTGGAATTTTAAAAGCACTTATGTAATAGAGATTTAGAGTTGTAGGTGGGAGGAAAGGAATCTCAGGTCTAGAGATTATAGAGGTTTTTCTTTTACATTCTGAGTTATGTATAATGAACAGAGTTTGCACTATTGTAGCTCTGCTTTAGAAAGTAAAAGCTGAGGCGTTGTAGAAGATTGTTGGAGACCGGAGCTAGAGAATGGATTCAATAAAATTGGTATTTCGAATACTATTATTTTAAATACTTGTTTGATTTTATGATGACAGGAATGTGTCAATTTACTTCCATATTTGTGCACTTTTGTCACTATGGGTAATTTCTCCCAATTTTGCATTATTATGTATCTCTACACTTATGGATTAAATTCTAATTTCTAAGTAACTATTTACTCTAAGAATTGTCATATACAAAACTGATTTATGGAATAGTGATATGTTGTGAACTTCTTTCGCATATTATTATTTAATTTTAAGTTATTGATTAAATGAGCAATATCATTTTGTGAACTTCTTCTTGAGTGTTGTTCATTGATTATTTCAGTTAAGAGGTCTCAATATGATGTGCTTCAGTATTCATAATGTGAGTTAATTGAACTACTACGTTAGCCTGATATTCATTATAAATCAGACATATTTAAGTCCCAATTATTTAAAATTATCTTTCTCTTTATTCGGTTAGATCTATATTTGCCTAATTGAGATATGATTAAGATAGTTTCTTTTGCTTACATCTTAGAATAATTTTGCATATATATTAATTTATACATTCTAATAAGTCCTCTTCATAAAGAGGTAAAAATTTAGAGCGGTTTAGCTGTACCAACAAAGCAGCTTAAGGGAAATTTTTCATGCCTAATCAACTCGAAGAATTGATCCAAAGTCCCTTACTATTAGGAATTAAAGGCATATTTAAAACCAACAGAAATTGGGAAAAGGTAATTGGACCTACTTGAATGAGTCGAAGCCACTAATCCAAATAGAAAAGGAGTTGCTTTAAGGTCTGGACCTGGTGGTCATCCCCCAATGTTGAGACAGACACTTTTGGCCTTCAACATTTTTGGCACTAGGAGGGCCTGAAACCTGTTGTCTATTGGAATCTTTTGAATTTTAACATTTTATTTAATCATGATGGTTCTTCTTAAACTTCCAATTTGTAGTTGTATCCATGGATGTGATTATTTCAATACTCCACCCAAAGTGGTAAGACTCGTCTTTAAGTTAAAGTTTAATGGCAAGAGAAATTCTTCTGCTTTTAATCATGTCTTTCAATTTATTCAAAATTTTTCTAATTCTGCTTTTCGAGATGAAGATATTTTATATAGATTTTTTACTCTTACAATCTTGGCAAAAGTTAGAAGCTAGTGTAAATCACTTCCAGTTGCATTTATTCATAGTTGGGATCAACTTGTTACAAATTTCAGTTGTAAACTTGAAGGCTATGATTATGAATAGGTATGTGATGAAATTGAATATATACGAAGGTTTGAAAATGAGTCTATTATTGATTTTAGTATTTGATTTCATTTGAATTGTTTAAAATTTAAATTCGGAGATAAGCCTCTAGAAGAAGAATCATTAGATTGGTTTCAACATGTTTGTTCTCTTCCTCCCATTCATAATCCATATGAAATTAGTTCAAGCTTGTTCCATCCCCTTCCAACATAAATGAGAATTCCAATATGTATGTACAAATAAATTTTGATGAAGTGATCTCACAAAGCATGGAAAATATTTCCATCCAAATGCAAGAAGACAAAACCAACAATTTTGGAGAAAGAGCTGCCTTGAAATCTGAAAATTAATCTGCATTGAATTCAGAAAATCAGATCACAAATCAACAAGTACAAGTAGCAATCAAAGTGACCAATAGCACACAAAGTGCAGTACAAATTTCTGAATTCTTTCATGATGAGAAAATGCCAAATTCAGAGCAACAAAGAAACCCTCTTCAAGAAAGCATGAGTACACAAAGGAATGATCTAGAATCTGAAATTTATAAGAAATAGAATGCACAAGAGTTCTCAAATAGAGAAACTTTTGAATTCATTACTTCTGATTCTCATTTCCTTTTTATCCTGATATTTTTACTAATGGTAATATTTCCCCTCTTGGTATTAATGTTATTTCAGAAAATAGAGAGAATTATCTAAATGAAATGCCAATTAGTTTTTATCAAGATAGAGAAACAATAATTGATCATTCTTTTGGCATTAATAAACATGTACTTTATATTACTTCTTCTTTTGATACATTGGATGAAGTCGAAGGGAATTCTAATAAATATCATGAAGTCATTTATGATAATTACTCTAACAATGAAGATGTTGATTTGTATTCTTCTCAAGTTAATCCCCATGAGAAAATTCAAAACACATATGAGGATAAAGAACGCTTTAATTAAGAAATTATTCCAACTAATCCTCATTCTCAAGCAGTACATTATCTTCATGATTTTGACATCTAAGAAATCATTCCATTCTCTTATTCATATCATGATTAAGCTCTCATTCCTATTCATGTTCATAATTCTCTTTCTAATTCACAAGATGGAATTGGAAATCATTCAAATTCTATTATTTTGGCCAATCCTTGTGAAAAATAAATTACTTCGAAACAATCCCAATTGTGTTGTAACATTAGTTGTACCAATAGTGATTTTATGTTATTTTTGTTTCCTCACTTATTTTGTTTAAAATCATATTTAACTTGTGATTTTATTTTTCAATTTTTTGATACTTTACGCTGACATATTGAACATTGCACTATCAAACACTCAATTGATGCATTGTCTTATTGGGAAATTGAAGTTTCATATTATAATCATGAACATCAAAAGTTATCTATATTTCAATTTCAATCGATGTTAGTTTTTTATCAAACGCTTCTATCTTCTCAAAGGCAGTGTTAACACGAGAGTGTATTTTTACAATTTGACCAGAAATCTAATTCAATTAATAATATTCCATTGTATCTAACAGATTTCCATCCATTTTTCATTAACTCATTTGAAAAATATTTGGAAATTTTTCCTTTACGGAAGATTGTTAATAGTTTAACACTTACACATAGCACTAACAATTCTTTCCAGGCCTGTGAATCTAAAAGCTCATATCCACAATTTGGCCTTTTATCTTCCCTTTTTAATCTCTTCTAATCATTAATGGAAATCCATTTAGATTTCTATGATCCAATTGAAATCTAGTTGGAAAGGGCATTTCAAAAGAAAGAGATTTTAAATAAGTTGCTAACAATAATTATACATTTTGCTTTCATATTTAGCTTTATTACTTTAATTAGGTTTGCATTTCTATTGCTAGTGTTTGAGTTGTACATATATGAAGGAATTAAAATGAGACAATGGTTACGTTGGAAATATGACTATACCTAGTCATTTTCACGTATATAATTAGGATAGGAGTATAATTAATGTAGTTAGTTTGCTTATATAGTGAATTTATTTTTAACAATTTTGTAGATAAAAATAAAGTAATTAATCAACCCTACTCATATCATATACATGTTGAGAGAAATATTTTACTCTCATCAGAAACTTTTTTATTTTTTCTTCCCACCTTTAAATAAATAATTTCTTGCAACAATACCTCTACCCATGACTACATCTCTGCCTATTTCGAATAATGTCTTAACTAAATTTAATTGAGTATGCACTTGGCACACATCAACTCAAAGCCACTTTTCTTTTTGTTTTCGACATTTCATTCTAAGATTCGCTTCTTAGCTTGTTATGTTGAAAATTTCTATGATGCAAAAGCTTCCTAATATCATTGTCCTGAAAAATATATGACTGTCTAAGCTCACAAGCTTAATGCCAATTCAATTATTATTAATCAGTTTTACTTTTTGTTGTAAACACATGAAGTTCATGTTATCTTCCACAAAATTTTTTAAAATAACCTTAAGGGTGTCCATTTTGCTGTGTGCACACATTCGAATCTGTGTTGATATTCTTTCATAATCAATGGATTTATTCTATGACTATCTTTAGTTTATTATTTGATGTTGTAATATGCACCATACTTATTTACTAAACACATTATTGAACAACCACCTTAACAATATAGACTTCAGTTAAGTTAATTCAGAATGAACAAAGATTATAATTATTGTTGCATTTCAAAGGGGAGCATATTTTCATTTACATTTTTGGTAAATTCTTTGAATTTCAAATTTCTTGAACATGAATAACTCATTTTCATTAGTTCATTTTCATTTCTTGTTTGTTTTTCCTTTTCGTTAGTTTTTTCTTATTCTTGTTCTATTTCTTTTGCAGGTTTTCATTCATTTTTGAAACTTGAAGTAAGTAACAAACCCATTTCAAATCTGTAAAAGGTTCAGGGACATTTTTTTTTTTTGTTCATTAGAATTTGAGCATTCTTTAATTTTTCTTTCATTCATTAAAAAATCCAATAAGCCTTTAAAACATTATCATAAAATTCATATTGGAATATTGTAACTGGACTTTCATATCACTTATACTACGATGAATATACATTTGTGATATTCCCTTCCCGCTCATCTTCATCAATTCTTTCCTTTTAATATTACATCATCCA
Organism: Pinus taeda; assembly: GCA_000404065.3. NCBI lineage: Eukaryota > Viridiplantae > Streptophyta > Pinopsida > Pinales > Pinaceae > Pinus > Pinus taeda. The sequence goes on along the minus strand of APFE030443231.1, from coordinate 55,061 downwards.
TATCAGAAATATTTGTATGGCAATATTCCATTGGAAACAAATCTTAGAATTTACTGATAAAAAAGTGTTGATACAAGACCTTTGATGTTCTTTTACACTCATTCTTTCACAAAATTCCACATTTATCATATCATATATCACATTTTTCATTTCGCATATCGGTAGTTGTCTTTGCTATATTGTCATGTTCACACAATTCTAGATCCGATATAAAATTTAAATGAAGTTCATTAAAAATGTTGCATCCATTCTATCGCAATAATGGTAGGGACATAGGTTTAAAAGTCCCAATGTTCTGGATCCAATGTGATATTAGATTCACATAATAAATTTATCGGGTCCATTCTTCATTGCACATAGGTGCATCAACAATGTTACGTCATGTACTTAAATTTGCTGATTGTTGATTTCTTTTGAGATCCAAAGATGGTCCCACCAGTTTGCCACATCGTCCATCACATCCCTGTAGTCGCATAATAATATCAACATTTCCAACATGGATATTTCCCAATGTCCCAATATGTCGATATCACAATCGCTTCATCATAATTTTTATTATATGCTCATATCACAATTCTGAATCTGCGATGTGCGATGTGCGAAGTGTGATGTGTGAGGTGACTATTCCCCGATCCCCAATATAGTAATTCTTCAATATTGCCATCAGCCCTTGCATCACATATTTTCATATAGCATATGTCCATATCACAAATTTTCCACCACAACAAATATATCACATTGCAAAACTCAAATGAAGCCTTATCTTAAGATTTTCTAATGCGATAGACTCTAATACATGCCTTTTTGCCATTAACATTCAATTATTATATCCCATATCAGCAAAGGTAAAATCACATATTGAAATTTAAGTGTGGGGAAGAAACTTGCAATGCAAAACATCCATTGAGGCATTGCATTGTATAAAATATTTTAAGGCAATCTTGAGTAATCACTATGGCCTTAAAGAAATCGTAGGAAATTTGCAACAAGGTTATATCATTTTGATTTCTCTTATATTTCAGCTTTAGATATACTACTCCATATTTCATATGAAATTTAAGACCATCCCATCTATACATATAAATTTCATTATGTTGGATTTGGTCTTAATTCTGGACAATTTATGGAAATGGAGTTGATAGGAAACTTATAAGATTATGAGAACATTCAATTTTGCACTTCATTAATAAGCATAATTTCATTCTCATTTCTAATGGATTTGTTTTACTTTAAATTCCCTGAACACAAAGCATTATCTCCTTTTTTTTACTGCTTGCTTTGGTTTAAATAAGGAAAATAATGATTTTGGGTTATAATATTATGGTTAGTTCAACTTCTTCGTGCTTTTTTATTTTAATTAAAAGAAGAAGTTATCTAGCAATGGAGAAGATGATACCTCACAGCTAAGATTAAATGCAATTCTCCAATGGTAAGTTTCATATCCCCACTTTCATTTGTTTTCATTACTTTAGTTTCATTTTTGTTTTTAAATTTTCTTAATATAAAAATCTGTTTTGCAACTCTTCATAAAAGCTTTCAATTCTCCCCCATATCAGATTTTGAAGCCCTATACCCTTTTCCTAGTTTGCTTCCAATAAACAGCAATAATCTTCATCAAAATAACTACACTAGGAAGTTTTTAAACGTTTTAGTTTTTTTCTTTAAGCATTCATTTTATTAGAAAATGATTAAGATGGTGCTTTGAAACAAGAAGATTGACACCAAACAATTTTTTTTTCATTGTGGCTGAATTTTATCATCACTACCATCTGAAGCCTAAAACGCTTATAACCCTGCAAGGTAAAATTTATCTAAATCTCAACATAAGAAGGAATGGTTACGTGATTATTTTCCTTTTTTTGTTGAGACATTGGTATAAACATTGTTGTTGGAATTTATCTTTTAAAAACTTGGATTTTCCTTTATGTTCTTACCTTTTTTATTTTTATTTTTGTTTGTTGATTTCTTTTATTAATTCAGATTAGGAATTCTTTTCCTTTTATTTTTTAGTTTTGATTTTGGTGACTCTGCCATAATTTATACGAAAGACCTTTCTTTATCTAACAATGGTCGACATACGTAGAAAAAGAACGTCAATAATCTACTATTGAATTTTTCTTAAATTTGTTAATAAATTTTGTTTTTCTTATTATAAAGGTAGGCATACTTAGGGAAGAGATAACAAAATAAGAGAAGTTGACAAAGTATCATAAAATATGAGAGATTTCCTTTTTCATCAAAATTGTAATTATTTTGATATTTCAATATTTTATTAAGATCTTTCAAAATTCCATTATCAGTCAAGAAAAGTTATTTTTAACCAAGTAAAGACAATTTACAGTGAAACACCCTTAACTATGAAATTGTCATTCTTAACTCTTAAGGAGTCAATAATTCTCCCTGTCCAAAATATTTTACTTTTATAGAGTGTAATCCAAAAATATATTTAAACTTAAAAGATAAGGGATCTCATCATGAGCCTACTTACCATGATCATATGGGAAAAATAAACTGACATTACCAACACTGCTAAACAAACCAGGGTAATGGCTTATGATTGCAAACAATTATAAGACAAGGGGTCTCATCACAAGCTAGCTTGTTCAATCCAGTTATAACTAGTGAGTGGCATTGTCAACTATTTGGCTACCAAACTAGGACAATGCCTCTTAATAACTAAAACATAAAAACAAATAAAAAGAAAATAAAAATATATAAATGAATTTTTCTCTAGGTTGATAATTCTTAAATAGATGGGATTCTTAATCATTGATGATTAAAAGTTAACCTTATCGACACTATAGATGTTTGTGGGCAACAATGGCTCTACCTATGACAAATGAGTATATTTTAAAAGCTAAGCTCTAAAGTGACCCCTGTTTTATCCCTACAACTAATTATAGACTAATGAACCTAGTCAAACATTTCAAAAATATTTCTCTTCTTTAATTATTTTTACTTTAATTTTAGGAGAATATCATTCATATAAAACATAGATAATTTATTCTTCTCCTGTGTGTAGCCATTGTTGTGGTAAAATACAACCTCCACAGCCCCCCCTCCCCTAAATTTTTCTATTTATGTACTTCAATAATGGGAACACTTTCTATTAATTTTTTGGGTAAACACCTTCTATGATTTTTATTAAGTTATTTATCCTACAATTTTGTTCTTTTTCATTCTTATCAGATTTCGATTTTCATTGTTTCATTGAATCTGATTTTTCACAAGCTTTCCAATGATACTTGTTTCACTCCATTTAGTCAACCTGTTTATATATGGTATACCTTTGAAGTTTGATCATTTGTGTTGCCTCAATTGGAAAATGCACAAAATGTACAAAATTTAGTTTTATAATTAATTTATTTTAAAAATACATTTATTGCAAATATTAATCTTTAGTTGATTTTTTATTACTTTTTAATTTTTCTCTAACAATCTTGCTAAATAACTAAGGCAAATTGTAGTTCATTTTTAGGATTATTAATTACCAAGAATGGCTATAGTTTAACACGAAATCCAAATATAAATAGACCCAACTTTACTTCAATATTCATCCCATATTCTCACCAATTCACAATTATTTTGGATCACAAATACAAAATAAAAAAATTTATTTTAATAAAATATTGGCTCCATTGCATCTCAAATATTACGTAATGAATTTAGTTTTCAAAAACCCGATACATTTATTCTTGCAATTGTGAAAAGTTAAAAAAGTAAAAAACAAGTCTTATGATAATTTTGGATTCGAATTCATTCACATGTATGAATTAATATGGGATGTTAGATTAATCTAATATTATTTAAATATCTAAATTTGAATTAATTAAGTTAGTTAATATATAGTATATGATTAATTAAATTAAATTATATAGTTGTATATATTAGTTAATTGATAATTAAGTTAAAATTAATTATTAAATAATTAAAATATAATTTAGGATTAAAATTTAATTAACAAATTTTGATTTTGTAGCCGAACAACAGAAATTCCAAAATTCCAACAGTGTTGACGTATCAACTTTGGAGGCTCATAAATTGAGTTTTACTTGACCAAATGAGGCCCATGATGGCTTATTGGAAGGATAAATTCAAAGAGAATATTTCTGAGCAGGTTTCACTAACAGATTTGATTATTTGTTGGGTCTAGACATAGGCAGAAGATCAAGCTCAGAATTTTTAAACAAAATCAATTTTCTAAGTTTCGTTTTCTGCGTTTTCATTTGCTCAAGCCTCTTCTGAACACAAATCCATTTGTCATTGATATTTGTGGCGAACTAAATAATCACAAGAATTAATAGAAATCTTGGATTCCCTTTTCAATTATTTATTTAATTGAATTTTATTAAATTTATTTTGATTCCACATTTGGAATTTTGATTTTATTTTGGCATTTTAATTTTGTTTTGATTTGTTTTTGTAGGAAAATGGTTGAAAATATTAGTAGAACAAGATCTCAATCAATGAGAATGCTCTAGCAATTGAAGAATGGAATTTTGAGCAAATGAAAATTTATTGATCATATCTCTTCTTCAACAAATTTTCTTGTTAAGAATTCCTTTGCAAATATTATAAATAGTAGATTGCAAAATATAATAAGGGCTTCTCTCCTCTGCAATTCTAGAATTCTAAAAGAACGTCTATAATAGGGATTTAGAGTTGTAGGTGGGAGGAGAGGAATCTCAGGTCTATAGATTATTGAGGTTTTTCTTTTACTTTCTGAGTTATGTATAATGAACAGAGTTTTCACTATTGTAGATTTGCTTTTGAAAGGACAAGCTCAGGCACTATAAAAGACTGTTGGAGACCGAAGCTAGAGAATGGATTCAATAAAATTGGTATTTCAAATACTATCATTTAAATACTTGTTTGATTTTATGATGACAAGAATGTGTAAATTTACTTCCATTTTTGTGCACTTTTGTCGATATGCATAATTTATCTCAATTTTACGTTATTATGTATCTCTACTCTTATGGATTAAATTATGATTTCTGAGTAACTATTTATTCATAAATCTGTCTTATAAAAAATTGATTCATCAAATAGTGATATGTTGTGAACTTCTTAAAAATATTATTATTTATTTTTAAGTTACTGATTAAATGATCATTATCATTTTCCGAACTTCTTTCTTATTGTTGTCGATTGATTATTTCAGTTAAGAGGTCTCAATAGGATGTGTTTTTGTATTCATAGTGTTAGTCAATTGAACTACTTTTTTAGCTTGATATTCATTATAAACCAGACATATTTAAGTCCCAATTATTTAAAATTATCTTTCTCTTAATTGGGTTAGATCTATATCTAGCTAATTGAGATAGGATTAAGATAGTTCCTTTTACTTGCATCTTAGAATAATTTTGCATAATATAGTTCTTTTTGCTTGCATCTTAGAATAATTTTGCATATAGATTAATTTCTACATTCTAATAAGTCCTCTTTACAAAGAGGAAAAACTTTAGAGTGGTTTAGTTGTACCATCAAAGCAGCTTAAGGGTAATTCTTCTTACTTAATCAACTCGAAGAATTGATCTAATGTCCCTTAATATTTGAAATTAAAGACATATTTAAAGCCAATAACAATTGAGAAAAGGCAACTAGACCTACTTGAACAAGACGAAGCCACTAATCCAAATGGAAAAGGAGTTTCTTTAAGGTCTGGACCGAGTGGTCATCCCCCAATGTTGAGACAAACATTTTTGGCCTTCAGCAGTTGGATAATATTCTTTTGTTTTAGTTATCATACCATTTTCAGAGCCTCCATTTTGGTTTTGGGTCAATGTTGTCAACTCCATTCATTGTCTTTGTTGTGTTCAAGAGAAGCCATTCAATTGATATCCACAACAATACTCTTAAGCCTTCATTTCATGTCTTCCTTTCCTAATCTAGTTTCATGTCAGCATCACTCTAATCATTTTGTCTCAATCATCATACTTATTTCGTGTTGTTGATGGGGGATACATCAAGGCCCTCCTGTGATGGGTCATTTCTTGTCGACATCAACACATCATCAAGGAAGCTAACTTAGAAACACACTCCTTCATACTTTTTCTCTTGCATACATCAATGGAAACTTTCCTCACTCTCAGTGACAATTTTACATCAATGGCCTTCGACCGAAACATTATGGTGTTTGACATCAATTCTTTCATTCACATCACACAAATTGTACTACAGTACCTTGAGAGCCATTAACATCATCGATAGTTTATCTCACATTTGTTAATATATTACATCATTGGTCTATAATTAGATGGTGTCTACTATGTTCAACTCCAGCTCATTGATTCACAAGGTTAAACTCATATATTGGTTATTTGTGTGCACAAGATAGAAGACCTTATATCTAATTTTCGCCATCTGAGCTATGATTTCAAGAGTTAGATGACAAGCATCCATTCATGGGTCCACTAGTTACATCAATTGACATGTCTTTTGATCATTGTACATGTTATGTTAGCTTATGTGTTGATTATGGGTATGCATCCCTTAGCAAACAAATATGTCATGTTGTAAATGTATTGTAACATATGAAGCTCATCAGTTGTCCTTTATCCCAGCTTGTCAAAAGGTAAAGTACTTTAGTGATCAATCATCATCTCTAATTTTGTACTTTAGGGAGAATTCTATTATAGGCCATTTTGTCACATTCGATTAGTGAGCCTCCTAATAGGATCAATCAACATCCTATTCCCCCTTTTCACCATCTTGCACAAAGCCCTAAGCATGTACCTTTCTTTTCCCATAATTTCTACCCTAAACTGCTTCATCTGAGCCAGTTTGAGGACCAAGGCTCCTTGTAAGCCTAATGTGGTGTGTTCACCTACAAGTTGCTCAACTATGGCCTACGTTGGTCACCAACAGGTTGCTCCCCTTTGCACTTGTGTTAGTTTTAGAAAACTGGGAGAATGATCAAGATTCCTTAAGCTTCCCCTTCTAAGAGTTTTCAAAAGTTTTTTTAGCTACTTACCTTGGATAAAACATTCGGATCTTATCCCTCCCTACTTTTGAGTTTTCACCACTTATCTTTTGATCCTATTCCCCCATCAATGGTGGATATATTACCCTAGATTGGTAATTAGATAAGAACTCCCAACTTATCATACTTCTCTATATATTCCCATCCTTTTATGTGGTTGGTGGTTTGCTTTTGGAGATTCATTTTTCCCTTATGTTGTTGTAGTGTGTGGTTTTCATCTCATGCATTTAGGGAGATTGGAAGTGCATATTATGATAAGGAAAGGACAAGCATAGAACTTGAAGGAGCTCTTCTATAAGATCATCTGTTGCTTATGGTTGTAATCTCCTTCCATTTATATTAATGCAAAGAATTTATTGTTTTCCTGTATGTGATGTTTTTATTTCACTTATTTCAATACCATTTTTGATGTATTGAATGACGTACTTAGATGATACTGCATAGACCTCATAGTTTCTTGGCTTTTGTTATTTGACTATGCAGGTTCTAATTTTGCAATCAAAGTTGGAATTAGAGCCTATGAGCTTCAGAAGGAGAAAATTGTACGAAGGATTCCAGGTAGGCCTTAATCTGTCATTTATTTACTTTAAGGAAAATAATTGTGTTCCTTGTTTCTTTTTTGTCCTAGGTCAGCCACTGACCTAGGAGAGATACTTTTGTCTACAATCGTAAACCTCATATAAGACCATTCCTAAATCAAATATTTAGGAACCTCTTCCTTTCATTTATCTTCTTCCAGATTAAATTTCAAAAACAAAATATCATCTTTTTATGTCTTAGAGATTGTTTCCTTCCTTAACTTGAGCAGCTCCTATATTAATTGCTTGTTCCCTTCTTCTAGTTGAAGGAATAAATTATCTTTTTTCTTGATAGCTTCTTGAAGTTTTGTTTATGATAAGAAGATTCATCAATATCATAGTTATACATACCTTCTTTAAAGTTTTGTAGTTGTTACTTGAATCAATTATTCTTCTTCCTCACTTTTTGTATCTCATCAACGACACTAATGAGTTACCCTTCAAGTTCCACTAATCCTTTTTCCTCTTCCTCTTCAAAGTCCATAATACCTTGTTTCTTGGAGTCTATTTCGAAAGCCATAAGGAGATACTTATTTGAATCATTCTCCAACAACTTTTCAATATATGACTCTAGTGTTGAGCTATCCTCTTTGGACTAGAACCACTTTTTCTTATAGATATTTTTCTTCTGATTTTTCTGAGACTTGTTCCCAAATTTCTAATCCTTTTCCTTTTCGGCATATTTTTATAACGTAATTTCGACTTGAAATGTCCAACTCTTTGACAGTCAAAACACTTAAATGGAAACTTTAACTTTTATTTTCCTGAGCCACTGTTATAGAACCATTTACCATTGTTGGTAGGTTTGATGCTCTGGTTATGGCCTAGGGCAGCCCTTCCTTTCCCAACTTAGTCCAAAATCTAAAAAACAATGTTTCATTTCCTATATGCTACGTTTCGATGTGCTAAAAGAGTGTACATGCAGGTCATAATACACCCAACACACATATATGTGTTAAAACACTTAAAAATAATAAATCTCCTTAATTTTGGGCAGAGTTTATAGGTATTGCATATTATTCACCAACTATAGCCCATGGCCCATTGTTTCCCAACTGAAAAAACTAATTTGGATAAGTATAAATAAACCTCCATGGGAAGGCCTAAAGGGGAGAATAGATGAGATATTGATATTATAGTTAATTGATCCCTGATCAATTCTGAAGAAATCCTTGTGCCTCTTGCATTCGCCAAGCTTTAGGAAACTCTTGTTTCCTCTTTTGAGATACCCTTCATCCCTCTTATGATATCCTTATGTATGTTGATGGAGGAAGATTTATTGAGGCCGAGACAGCATGGATCCGAAGGACAGTTCTGCTTGGAGCTGGAGGAAGACTCAAGTTGTAGTTTTCCACCTTTCTTATAGCTTACATCAATAAATAAATGTTGTTTTGTTTTTGATATTTATCATGTTTATGCATTGATATGGTTGTGATTTGCTTATAAATCTTATATTAATTCATAATCATTCATTTTTTATTATTATCTAATGTATATATCACAAATATGATTTATTTTGTTGTTGTTGTATATGTTGTGCTTGGATAATTTACAGGTTTCAAATGCATCAGAGGAAGTAGAGGGTTTGAACCCTATGGGATCTACCCAAACATAGGACCTATGGGTAAGGTCACTTCTTCCCAGTTTAGTACTATAAGCATTTAGATTGTTTTGTCTAAGAATTTCTTGATGTTGTTTTCCCTCCTCTCTATTGGGGTTTTCAACCCAAGACCCTGGGGTGTTCCCACCTACAACATAATTAGTGACTCCACTAGGGACAACATTCTTGTTTTTCCTAGTTTGGGTTGTTTGTTCTCAATCAGGATCTGTTTCTTGATTGCTTGCTTTTATAGTGTTATTTGAATTATTAGATTCCTAGGCATCAAGCCTGATCTTCTAGATTAGGCTTTGTTTTTTGTTTTTCTTGATTGAGTCTTTTTTCTTGGAGCACAGTCACATATACCCGCTAGTTTCCTCAAGCAAACTCACGTATATGCGATTTTCCTGTGTTTGAAATGTGTGTGCATACGTTTATGTCTTCACACAATTGCATATACATAATTTTGATATTTTTTTTCAAAGTACTCTGCTCAGTTAAGTCTGTTACCTACTGAAATCTACTATTTTCTAGTCATCCACTGTCTGAAGAACTATGTTCTCTAACGAGTTTTCAATTTCGAATCTCTTTCTCGGTGAAAAGCCTAGTTGGCCTAGGATTTTGTTTTTAGTAAGGTTTTGGTTTGTGTGTTGGTTTCAAGGCTTCTATCTGAAGTTCTTGGATGTTCTGGCTTTCCAGAACAAGAAATTGGTTTTAGTTTCGTTTATAACCTAGAGTTCAAATTCCTTTTCTGTGCTTTCCCTTTTGGTTGACCTTGTTTTTTTTCACACTTTTTGAGTGTCTCTTTGGCAATCTTTGAGAGTCTTTCTTGACATTTTGTTGGTTTACTAAAGTCTAGTGTTACTATTCAGATCAGTTTGTACAAGTTTGTACTCTTTCTCATTTCAAGCTTCATTTATTAATGAGTTTTATAACTTGCAAGGATTAAGGACTCTTTGTGCTTGTTTCTTGATCTTTGGAATTTAGTAGTATTTTTATGACCTTGAAAATTTCTTTGGTTTTAAAGAAAAGAAAAGACAAAAACATAGTTTTAGCCTTTTTCATTCCAAGATTTTGGTTTTTTGGTTTCTTTTGTTTTGTTTATGAGGAATTGTGATTCTTTTTAATTTGTTTTTCTTGGTTTTGAGGGAAATTTGTTATTAAATTTTTTCCCACTTTATTTTCAAGTTAGCTTATTGATCTTATAAAGAAACACTTTTTCTTCTTGTATGAGCATCCATGCAACATCATTATAGTTTGCATTGCAGACATTTTAGTCTTTTTGTTAGCTTTTGAGTGTGTGGAATTTGTTTTCTGGAAAAAGAAAAGAAAATTTTACTTGTACAAGTTTATTTGTAGAAATCTATAGAAATCTCTTTTCATTGAAGAAAATAACTACATGCATATAGTAAAGTTTCTATTGGTTTCTTGTCCATCAAACCATCATAAGCTTCACTCTCCTTTTACCCATGACTTAAAGAACATCCACTTTAAAATTAAGTGATTTAATGAAAAGAACTAGAACCTTTTACTTTGTCATTAACAAAACTAACAAGTTTAAATTCTTTACTACCATGCAATAGGTGAGTGGAAAGATAACTCTCCAAGGCCACTCAAACTATCAAACATAGAAGTTGAAGAACGAGTGAAATCTAGTGTCGTTAGAAAGACCAGGAAAGCTCCGTGACTACGAGTCAAGCAAGAGGGAGAGTGAAGACAAGGAAGAGAGGTACCCCCTCTCCTACTCATTGTATCTCACCTCACAACAATTCCACCTAGCTTTGTATATGAACTGGTGTCCATAGTTGCCTTTCCTAGGGATCACATAGGTGGCTATGGAAGGGAATCCCATGGCACTTGAGGCAGATGTTGCATCACATTCATCAGTACTTTTGGAGGGTACTCTTGTGAAGCTTGGGTTATTGCACCAACAAAGACTTTTTCCTGGAGATCAACGTAACTATATATGTTACCTTCACTAGTAGGTTTGGGACGTTATTATCCCAAAATATCTTTGGACGGTCCCTTACATTGCTTTCTTGTATTTTTCTGTCAAGTCCTCATCACCCAAAGTGGAAATACTACAAAGTTGCTTTATTGGTTGCATACTTAGGGACTTTATAGTCGAGTTACCTTTTCTCTTTGGATTTAGTTGGCTTTAGGTGTTTTTGCCATGTCACTTTTTGATTTTATATTCTGAGTGACTAACCTACCACTCCATCGATCTTGAAAGGTTGTTGATCTTTCCTTTTGAAAGTTGTGGAGTTTCCTCCTTAAGGGCAAAGCTTTTGATTGTGCATCTCTCTTCCTTGGAAAGTCATTTGTACATTCTCGTAAGGGAAGGATCTATGAATAAGTTTGGTATGGCCCATATTCCTGTGGAGACCAACCAAGGTACCCTTCTAAAAGGGGATCCTTGTACTCTTCCTTTCTTTGGAAAAGTTCGTACCCCTTTGATGGCCACTATGAATATTCCTAGATTGAATGTTGGACTACCAATTTGGTTATGGTCCACTGTGAATATTCTAGATAGTCTTGAAGCTTCTCAAGTGAATGCTTTATTTCAAGGGCTTCAAATGGGTGTTAATTGTTCATCTTCTTTAAAAGAGAAATTTGGGATTCCTCTTTATCCTCCCTATTGTAATAAGAGATCTAAGAAGAAGAAAAAGAGGAAGACAAAGAAGAACAATAATTCTATTCATTCATCACCAACCTCTACAAGTCATGTTGGAGATGTGCCTTCAACTGATGCAAGTCATGTTGGGGGCATGAGTCTAGTAACTACAAGTCATACTATCAGTACATCACCAACCTCTACTAGTCATGTTGTAGATGAGCCTTCAACCACTGCAAGTCATGTTGGGGTCATAATTCTAGTCACTGTAGGTCATACTAGCCATGCATCATCAACCTCTACTAGTCATGTTGGAGATGATCTTTTAGTCGCTGTAAGTCATGCTGGGGGCATAAGTCTAGTCACTACAAGTCATACTAGCAATGCATCATCAACTTCTGCTAGTCATGTTGGAGACGACCTTTCAGCCATTGCAAGTCATGATGGCAGCATATGTCTAGTCACTGCAAGTCATACTAGCAATGAATCATCATCAATCTCTGCTAGTCATGTTGGAGATGAGCTTTCAGCCACTCCAAGTCACACTGGGGCCATAAATCTAGTCACTGCGAGTCATACTAGAAAAGAGTCACTAGCCTCTGTGACTCATGTTAGGGACTTTCCACCAACAACTGCTGGTTATGTTGGTAGAATGGATGTTGATCAGAAACCTACACATAGAAATTTTAAGCCTACTTTCCCTTGTAATATATGGAAGTGAGACTACCTAACTCATTTTTTCCCTGGTATTCCAGAGGTACAAAGGATATGGTCAAAGTCTGAAAGTTCTTCTACTCCTAAATCTGTTATTGTTTCTCAACAATGTCATGAACCATTGGTTGATAATGAATTAAGCTAGTGCAATCTTTGGGTGATTACACTCCTCTTTTAGGGGGTGAAGTGCCTAAAAATAGAGTCTATTTGATTTCTAGTACAAATTATTCTGGCATAGGGGACATTTCGGTTTCTTTGAATGCTCCCCCTCCAAGTTTTAGGAGTGTCTCCTTTGATTGGGATAGTATTGTTGAGCCTCGTCTTCCTTCTGCCGCACCTTTCCAAATAAAGGTTAGAGTTAATTCCACAAACATCTATCGATGTATGGTGGATGAAGGATCCTCTGCGAGTATTATAGCTTCCTTGACATGGAAAGTTTTGGGTTCTCCAAAGTTGTTAACTATTGATAGTCAGTTGTTAACCTATGATATAAGACATGGTGAATCTATGGGTGTTCTTCCTCAATTACCTATTACTTTACGTGGGAAGATTGTTTTTATCAATATGATGGTGGTTGATTTCCCTTTAGAATTTAATATGCTACTTGGGCATGATTTTGTCTATGTTATGAGTGTTGTGGTGTCTTCACTCTTTCAAGTCATGTGTTTTCCTCATAACACGAATATTGTCACTATTGATCAGCTTTCATTTGATAATCACCAATTTAAATTGAATTTACTACAAAATACCCCTTGGTTTGTTCCAAGTATTCAAGTAAACTCTACCCTACCATGAGTGAACTATGTGGCATTGAATCCTCAAGGTTCAATTTCTTCAGAGAAGGATCCATTGAGCTATTGCTTTACTTCTTGGGACTTGGTCTTCACAATTGACCGAGTGATTTCTCCTATGGGGACATGGGACCCCTTAATTCCCTCTTTTGATCCTTATAGTTCTCATGATTTCTTGGAGTCTAATTTTCTTCACAGTAATAAATTTTTGAAGCCATGAGTCTTAACTACCAAAGGAGTCCTTGGGCTACACCATGTGAGGGAATTGTCTTGAAGAACTATTATGTGTAAGCCGTAAGGCTATGTGGTTCCTTGTACCAAATTTTACATATAAGGTAAGCATTTTCAAATATTGTATTCTATAACACAATCTTTTAGCTGAAGTTTATAAATGCGGTGTATTAACTTCTTGTCTAGTGTTCCTATTTATGTCTATAGAGCATGGAATAATTCACCTTTCGAAAATTTTATGGTTGATATGCTCTGACAGGTATTGGTTCTCGAAACTAGCATATAGGTTAGGTTTTCCACCTACATTGTGAATTTATTAGTTTCCTATCCCATTTTAGCCATAGGATTGACCCCATCAAGATATGATGTGAAACCTTCTCATTGCTTAGAAGCATCATGACTTATGTGGTAGAGCCTACCTTATCATGGGCACCCTAATTAGTACCTTGTTGTCACTTGGAACCCATGCTGAACTTTTGTTCTTAGGCTCGGGAGTCCTCTTTAGTCCCACCATGACTTATGCATTGAAGCTTCATTCTCTTGCTTTTTCACTATTTTTCTGGCTTTATACCCTAGGGACTCCTTTGTGTTGAGTTGTACTATTGCATTGCATGTTGACCATTTGTACCTTTTCACCTTAAGCTAGCTTCACTTTGACTTGTGTTTAAGCCACCTTTTGACTGTGTCTTCTGCAAAATCAACCTTTCAATCACTTAGCCTCTGCAACTTGACACACCCTTTTACCCATGGAAAGAACATTCCTTTGAGTGTCATTGACCAGTTTTGCCACCTTGCATTGAGCATAGGAATGTTCCCTTCCCAGGATCTAGAGAATCTACTTTTCTGACACTCGTTCTTTCCACTATAATATAGCATTCTTTTATTCTTTTTCAGGATTCATAAATATGAGAAAGATAAAAAAAAAATTATATATTCCAAAAAGAAGAGTGAGGATGGGACATTATTTCCATATTTGATGGCAACTCTAGTTAGTTCTGTCTCCCTTGAAAAAAAAACTCAAAAAATAATTCTTTCCTCCATTGGGATGGACTTTAGTTTGACTTAGGAGAGCTTTGACCTTGTTATTGAGTTAGTACTCCTCTGACTGGTTATCTGTTCCTATCATATGGAGAATTTTCTTATGCCTCCTACATGACAAACTTATATAAAGTTATCATATGCTGCCATGAAGTCACATTTGAGTCATGCTTTTGTTCAATAAAAGTAAACTTGAGCTAGCCTCTCTATGGTGTCCCTTGACCTATTTTTCAATTGGCCATCCCTAGTTGACAGAGTCATGTTTGTTCTCACCTCAACTATTCAGCCCTTTGGTCGTGTTGGTTTGAGAAGGTCTCTATTGAATTTTTACTAGAGGTTCTTGCTTGTATTAACTATGACAAATTTATCTGGGAGCAAATCTATAGTCACACCCTAGCCCTATTTTCATTATTGGTAGGTCACCTTGTGCTCGGCATCAACCAATACCATGGATCTTTGACTGAGTGGTTTCCCTTGTGTTTGACATCAACTTTCATTATCACACATTGGATTTGTTCATTACCTTAGTTTCAATTTGACCCTCCTAGTGGATTCCTCACCTTTGTGTTACCTTTCATTATCGCTTGGTTCAGAGGGTTTCTATCATGTGCTAGCCACATCTTGTGTACGCTAGAAATGTGATTCATTAGGGTTACTACATATTTATTCACCTGATTCCTTCCAAATTATTGGCCTACATGTTAGACTCGCTCTATATTGATAAAGGATGCATTAATGCCTTTCTTCTAGTGGATATTTCCCAATCGAATTCAACTCATTGCTCTAGGAACAAGATCTAAAATCTATTTCATAGTACCTTAGGGTTTGCAATCATTATTGGAAGACTTGTTTGTTATCGACAGTGGGAAAACATCATTGTCTCCTGACTGATAGATTCTTCCAAGTGTTCAACTATAGCTCGTTTATTCACACTTGTTAGATTGTACTAGGTACCTTGGCTCTCATCATCATTATCAATGAGTAGTCTCACATTTTTTAATTGTATATATCAATGACCTACAATCAAATGATTTCTCACATGCTCGACTTCAAATCATTTATTTCCATTGTGTAGAAATGTACCACATGGTCAGTGATTGGCTTTTTATATGTGATATTCAAACATGTACTTACCTGGATAAGATCAAATGATCCATTATGTATTTTCAGTTCCTTTATACTTGTATGCATATTGGATCCACTTTTCTACTTAGCATGAAAACATGCTTTACTATCTCTAAGCATGGTTATGCCCACCTCAAACAATAGTTTCTTTCTAATCTATTTCATTGCATTGGCAGGCTGAATTCTGGTGAAATTCTTCTTGGCCTTGGCATGATTCCTTTTATACACTTAATACATTACGGCCATCATGTACCCCTTCTGACCTCATATATTAGGAGGAATCTATTATAACACTATTTACCACTCTTGGTGGATTTGATGTTTTGGTTATGGCCTAGGGCAACCCTTCTATTATGCTCTTGACCTGCGAGAAGATACCAAAATACAAAATATTTGAAGAAATATACCCAGAACATAGAACAATAAGAAATAACAGCAAGTCTTTTATTATTCAGAAGGCAATGTTCACTTGCCTCTTCAAGGGGGTTAACCTCCCATAGACGTGGGCTCAATTACAAAATAAGACATGATGCTCCTCGAGGGGAGTCTCTATCCTTTATATAGGATTCATACATGCAATACCATGAGTGAATACCATGGTTCTTATTAATACCATATATCTAATAGCATGGCCCATTTGTAACTACTATGGTCCCTTCCTTAAATGTGGGTCAACCACTTACAATTATTAATATGGGCTTTATTGACTCTTTACTCAACTATAACTATGACTTGATCCTATTACATAAATAAGGATGTTAGGGTTGGACCCTGACATGCCCTCCCCCATAAGAATAGCCTTGTCCTCAAGGCTGAAGCCGTGGAAACTACTGAAGGATAGTTGTTAGTTCCCAGGTCACATCTTCTGGAGAGGTGTCTTTCCACTTGACGAGGAATTTGTTGATCATGCGGCCACGTAGGTGCTATTCTCATGTGTCAAGAACCTATTCAAGTTGAAGCTACATTGACCCTTCTTCATCCAATTTAGGTAGAATGGTTTGAATTCTACAATGGTTCCCAATCACTTTCCTAAGGCATGAGACATGGAATATTGGATGGATTTTTGTAGTGGGTGGAAAAGCTAGCTTGTAGGTGACTTCTCTAATCCATTGAAGTACCTGATATGGTCCATAGAATTTTGGAGATAGTTTCTGACAACCCTTGTCTTTGAGTGATGTTTGCTTATAAAGCTGCAACCTCAAAAATACTTGATCCCCTTCTTGAAATTGGCATTCTGAACAATCTTTATTTTCTTGTTGCTTCATGTGGTTTTGAGCTTGATGGAGATTCTCTACCTTAGATGGAGATTTCCTTGTGTTTTGGCCAATCATAACACTTCTAATGTGTACGTCGGCCCATAACCCACAAGTCCATACATAGAGTTCTTATAAACTGTAGTGTGTTGTGTTAAAACAATTTAAATATTATAAGAGCAGCCATAGAGAAACTTCATCATCACAGATTTGAACAACAAGTAGTTGTCATTAGTTTTCTAATTTCTGTTAATTTTGGTTTTTTTTTTTGAGAATGAGGGGTATTTTACCCTCTAATGTAATATTTTGTAGTGATTTTTACTTTAGACAGTTAGTAGATTGTTAAGCAGTTTGACAGTTTTGGTGATTACCAACTGCCTCATAATCTATAAAAAGAGGAAGTTCATAGAGAAAAGGTTTGAACCTGGAGAACTTGGAGACTAGGCCACTGTATTCCTGATATAATTGTTGATTAATGGAAGAATTAGAACTTTTCCATAAATTGTTGGGTATGATTTTGTGACTTCTATGTTATGTATCATCAAATGTTTTCTTCCTTTAAGTATGGTAATGAAACTGCAGGTATTTATTTGCTTATGTAAATGAAGTTAAAATCCCTTAAAAGAGTGCTCCTATACTTGAGGTTCCTACCTCTGCAATTCTTAAAAGTTACAGATAGTAGTTTCTGTGTAAGACAACATATTATCTTTAACCTTTCCAAGTGTCACAGATAATAGATTCTGTGTAAAACAACATATTGTCTCTGACTTCTTCAAGCTTTCTTTATTCATCATTTATATTCAACAATCAAACGACATTCTGAGATTTTCATGTCACCTAAGTATTAAGGGTTAAAAACCAAGTATTTTAGGTCCTTCATTTGAGAATACAACATACAATTAAGTGACAAACAAGTGACAATAATAATAAACATTAATGTCTTAAGCAAAATTTCTACACACCTAGGAAATTGTTTTCTTAAGGGACAACAAACCTAAAAGGCATAACCAACCATTCGAAAGGGCCCTCCTTGGCTTTGAAGGAAGTGTTCCACACATCGAAGGGCTCGATTAGCACCTGGTGATATTTAGACTTCAAGTTGATCTTGCTGAAATATTGTTCCCCTTTGAGTTGTTCCATAAGGTCATCAATCCATGGGATCGGGTACCTATTCTGAACAGTGATCTTGTTCAGTGCCCAATAGTAAATACAAAGTCTCCAAGTCCCATCCTTCCTCTCTACTAACATGATCAGGATCCCATAGGGTCATGAATTCGGCTGGATGTGACCCTTTTGCAACAACTCTTGAATCTACCTCTTGATTTCATCGTTCTATAAAATAGAGTTCTGATAGATTGGTCCATTAGGCAATGGTGGCTCTAGGGTCAGGTCGATAGAATGAGTGACCTCACAATACAAAGGCACCCCTGTGAGGGAAGTGAAGATGTGATCGTAGTCCTCCACGACCTTGTCCATTTGTTTTTATCCTGTGGAGGGGCCCTATCTAGAGGTCGTGGCCACCATATTCTTCTTTCACTAAGGGAATATCATTTGGAAAACAAATTTCCCAGTTTTGAAAATTATCTTACTACATTTTTGAAGTAACCAAAGAGATGGCAGTAGGCGATGCTACCTCTGGGATGTTGTACAACTTATTTCCCAAGGTAACAATAACAGCATAAGGCCTTGACTCATACATAACATGTCTCTTCCACAAGTATGGTTGACCTAATAATACATCAAAAACATCAAGGGGAGAAACATCACATAATACCTCATCCATGAGGGGCTTGATGTTGTATAGAAGGTAACATTTTTGGCTCATGCAAAGATCTTGTCCTTGGTGAAGCCACCGGATGGTGTACGGTTGTGGGTGTGTTGTGGTTGGTAAGCCTAGCTTCTTCATGACCTCTACTGAAATGAGGTTCTTTTGGCTCTCGCTGTCGATAATGAACTGTAGTGGGGAACCCTTTATCCACATCTAGGAGTGGAAGAGGCACTCCTCCTCCACTAGATCTTCAGTTTCCTCCTTCTAGATCTTCGTGGTGCAATGGTGGCATTGGGCTCCACATTGATAATATGCTTCCCTTTTTCATTCCCCTTTTCAGGTTCCACTCAGAGTGAAAACATGCATCTTATTTTGAAGCCTTCATCTCGGCCACTAGTGACTACTTGGCCTAACACTCACTTGTGTTGTGAGTGGGGCTCTTATGGAACTCACACCACTTTCATGTGTCCTTCTTCATCTTCACAGTCTTGTTCTTTGCTCGCAGCCTTGGCAGGTTGTCCTAGGCTACCTAACCTTGGCTTTTTCCTTTGTTCCTATGATTTGGGGTCACCTTTGCCTCGCTTCAGATTGACAAATCGAAAGTCTTTCTTCCTTTGTTTAAACTTCTGCTCGATCTTGATGGTGTATCGGTACGCCATGCCAAGCGAGGAGATGTCTAGGAACTCCACCTCATCTTGGATGTAGCTATGTAGGTAGCCATGGTACTTGAGTATCAAATTTTTCTTAGAGTCCTTGATACCCAACTTCGTTTGAAGTGTATGAAAAACATTGGTAAACTCTGACACATCTTGGTCCCTTCCCTGCCACATCATGGTCAACTTTATGTATTTATCCTCATAGCTATCGATGGGTTAATGCTGCTCCTTGATGGCATCTCGAAACCAATTCCAAGTAGGTGCGTTTAAAAATAGTGAGGTCGTACTTTCATCCTTCTACTCGCAGTAGGTTTCCCACCAGTCCTTGACGTGGAGGGCGGATTTGAGAAGAGCAAAAGAAATCTTTTCCCAGCTAGAAAAATTATGAATAGAAAAATATTCTTCTAGCATATTTAACCATTTACCTACGACATTTGTATCTATTCGGTCCTCAAATATGGGAATTTCAAATTTTACTTGTACCTTAAAAGGAGTGGAGCCTCTAGAGTGGCTGCTAGATGTAGATGTGCTGCCAGCGAGCAACTGTTGAAGGATCTGGACAAATTTATCCATCATCACATTCCTTTGTTTCTCGAGGGCCTCCTCAAGTAGTATTTTGATAGGATATCCTTCTCCCTCATCTTTATTTTCTTCCCCCATGGGTTATCATCAGGGTTCATGAGGCTGATCTTACAAATTTTCAACCAGATCGAGCCCCAACTCCTTATATCTTGACCTCATTAGGGACATGCAAAGAAAAATAGAGAAAGAGTAGACTGCTCTGATACCACTGATTAAGATTTAAATAGGAATGCAACAAATTACAGATATAACCATAAATACAAAGATGCAAAAGTAATAAAACTTCATTTCATTAATATCAAATATTGAAATATGCTTACAAATAGAACGGAAATATAGACTTGCTTGGGTGATGGTAGCTTATCTCTGAGAAGAGATGTGGTGGCTGCATGCCTCTAAATTGTGTTACAAAGAGGCTTGAAGGCCAATTTATTATTGAGAAACAATGGAAAACCCTAAACATCTAAAAACCTAACCCTAGGAGATGAAGCACCAAACTATGGGCCTTGTTTGGGTAAATTGGTACATCGACTTCCCAGGTTCATAACTTTGGCATACGATCTTTGTTTGACGTGCACAATAACTTGCTAGAAATATCTATCCAAGGAATAAATTTTTTGATTAGAAAACATTGGTCAAGGACCCATGTTGGCCCCAGTTTTCCCAAAAAATGTTGTTTAGGGCCTCAAAATGGCTCCAGTAGTTTAGGACTCAAAAAACTGCCAAAAATAGTAAATAGTGCTACAAATAAGGAAACTGAAAAACTAGAAGAAACAATGGTGGGGGTCCAAATGGAATAGCATATGGTCACCGATATCCACTTGGATCACGCTCCTATTTATTATTTCTATGATTTATATGAAGAGGCATTTCATAACAACAACACTTCAAGTCATGGACAACCACACAAAAAGAAGAAGTTGATAATAGAGTTAATGAAAGTAAACATGGGTCTGAAAATCAAGAACCCTGTCAAGATGATTATGAAAGAAAGTTCCATGTTGAAAATGAGGAGCATTACTAAGAAAATGATAAAAGGGTTTTCTAGGAATATATATATATATATATATATATATTATATATATATATATTATATATATATTATTATATATATATATTATATATATATATTATATATATAGTATATATATATATTATATATATATAATATATATATATATATTATATATATATATTATATATATTATATAGGTCTTAGAAACAACTCTACAAATTCTCATATATCAAAGTCCAATTCAACCATTCCTTTTCAAAAGAAAATTCTAAACATAAAAATCAAGAGTTTCTTAAAAAAATTGAGGAATTGTTTATAGAAAAGTGCCTCCAAAATTGTGTGGAATTTTTTAATGAAATGTTGATGAGAACCCTACATATAGAGGACTTGTTGATCTCTCCTAAAAATGATGAGGGTGTTGTTAAAAATGATAATATCACATACCTACCACTATAACAACCCCTCTACACTGAAGAAAGTGAAGAAGTTGTTAATAAAAAAAGTGTCAGTGAGTGTGAGGATGCATACGTTTTAAGGGAGAATTTTTGTTATAGGTCATTTTGGCCACATCAACCCCAACTTCCAGCTCAGTATAATTAGGGACTATCAAACCCTAATTCAGTTGTTTCATGCCCTAATCGAGTCAACCATCATCATGCTTGCTTCCCAAGAGTTTCCATGACAAAATTCATGCATAAATTTTCCCTCAAGAGATTAGTGCAGGTAAGCATTTATCAAGATGCGCTACAACATAGTCTATACACTATCATCCTACAATGCATCGCACTTGGTCCCTCTTTGGCCTGCACTGGGCGAATTTGAGTGAATTTCCATGAGGGTTTAAGAGATTCCTTATCCATTGGGTGCCTCTAGAAGTTTCTCAAGGCTATCCACTCTTTTGGGTTCGTATTTGGATGAGGAAGGGAATTAGGAAGTATCAATCCCTTCATCCCTTCTTCCATGGAACTAATTCCTAAATTGGGAGAGCATTCATGATCATCATTTATGGCTTAACCTCCTTCACTCACCTATAAAATGACCACTTATTTGAGTGATCAGGGGCTGGAATTCATTTGAGATATGGAGATGTTGTAAGTGTAAGATTTGAATCATGTATAGTGGTCACAACAAAGTGTTTTGTTTGTCATGAGAGGAGGAGGGATTGAATTGGAGGAGTGTCACAGAATCAAGCACATATGGGTTGTATCTCTTCCTCTTATCAATAAATTCTTCAAAGCTTTTCCTTATTCTTGTGTTATCAGTTACTTCTTTCATATGCATATCATGCTCTAGATTCCATGTTATGTTTAATCAATAGATCATTATCATATTCTTTGATGGGTTTTTGTCTCTATATATGCGCAAGTAATTTTCAAGCGATTTAAGTATGGAAAGGAGTAATAGAATCGGTCAAGCAAGATAAGGAGTAAGCGAAAGCTAAAAGTAGGTTTTTCTTCTCTCTTATTTAATCTATTAATTATAGAAAAGGTAGAGAATGCTTTATCTATTGTTTCTAGACCTGCCACTAAGTCTAGAGGGTTAGGTATTTGTTCAAGAACACTAAATATTCCCGAAACAAATTGGCGACTCCACTAGGGATATATTACCCTTTTTAGTAGCTCATTAGTCTCTTAGGACACTTTTACATACTGTACATGTGGTCGTTCATTGAATCTCAATTATAATTCATAGAAAATTGAGCCAAAACTGTGACAAATTTCATTTAGAATGGCTTAATGTCATTAGCGCACCCCAATGAATGACACAGTGCACTAAATTGCACTTCCCACATAGAATAGTGCACTTCAGCACACTATCTCTAACTAATGCTTGTGCTAATACCTTGAGGATTAGTTTCCCATCTAGGAACTGAAGTTTTGTCAAATTTTTTTGTGCTTTGAATTGTTTACTGAATATGAATGATCTCTTATCTCTGAAAACAATCCTTTCATCTCCTTATATAGCCCTACTTAGACTAATATTGATAAATGTTTCTTATGTATTGCTTCATCATTTTCAATCATTTAGTCGAAAGTTAGTTTTTATCGATTGGTCTTTATCGAAAGAAAGTGTCGTCAAATAGTCATTTCCTTCGAAAACTGAATTGTCATAAATTCTTCATTCATAAAAGATCAATTGATATATATGTGCATAGGATTTGTCTTTTTGTCAAAAGTGTCGTTATTCCTCATTTCTTTAAAATCAAAAGTATTGTAAATTCTTCCTTTCCTTCTAAAGAAATTGTTGCAAAGTTGTCATTTTTATGAAAAGAGATTTTTGATCATTTGTGCATTAGTTTTCCTTTTTGAATCATTCACGTTAAGGGAAATTGAAAATAAATAAATGCATGGCATTTTAGAATTTTTATTTGTGTGCTCAAAATGGAATGGTTTAGGGAATTGCATCTAGTTTGTGCTCTTCGCTGATTGATCAAAAAGTACCTTTTTGCTCTATCCCTAGTAGCTAGGATTCTCATCATTAAATTGAATTGAAGGGAATTCTTATCATGATAGTTGCATTCCTAGGAATTTCAGAATACAACACGTGGTGAACTTGAAAATCAAATTCATAAGAAATATCAACTTAAAATGAACATCAATTTACCTAATGGAGCATTGTTATTAATGCAAAAATTTAGTGGTTCTACGTTAGAGACGTGTTCTGGCATCATTAAACAAAGCAGCTGTCACTAACTTGTCTGCAATACATCCTGAGTGTGATACCTCATTCCACATATGTGAGCATATCGTAGCTTGTCCATGTACCTTCGAGTATGTTGGAGAGGTAAATCCCCTCTATGGATAGAGGTGATCCCTACCAGCCCAGAACGGGTCTAGCAACAATCAAACAATGCTACCATGCAAGTCCCTAATTGCAAATAAAAGGTAGGTGATGAAGACCTAATTGGATTCCAACGCTAATAGAAGAGACATCACCCTCGCTCCAAGTAAGTCTTCATCACCTACCTTTTATTTTCAATTAGGGACTTGCGTGGTAGCATTGTTTGATTGTTGCTAGACCCGTTCTGGGCTAGTAGGGATCGGCTCTATCCTTAGAGGGGATTTACCTCTCCAACATACTCAAAGGTACATGGATGAGCTACGATATGCTCACATATGTGGAATGAGATATCACACTTAGGATGTATTGCAGACAAGTTAGCGATAGTTGCTTTGTTTAATGACATGAGAACACGTCTCTAATGTAGAACCACTAAATTATTGCATTAATAACAATGCTCCATTAGGTAAATTGATGTTCATTTTAAGTTGATCTTTCTTATGAATTTGTTTTTCAAGTTCACCACGTGTTGTATTCTGAAATTCCTAGGAATGCAACGATCATGATAAGAATTCCCTTCAATTCAATTTAACGATGAGAATCCTAGCTACTAGGGATAGAGAAAAAAGGTACTTTTTGATCAATCAGCAAAGAGCACAAACTAGATGTAATTCCCTAAACCATTCCATTTTGAGCACACAAATAAAAACTTTAAAATTCCATGCATTTATTTATTTTCAGTTTCCCTTAACGTGAGTGATTCAAAAAGGAAAACTAATGCACAAATGATCAAAAATCTCTTTTCATAAAAATGACGACTTTGCGACAATTTCTTTAGAAGGAAAGGAAGAATTTACAATACTTTCGATTTTAAAGAAATGAGGAATTACAACACTTTTGACAAAAAGACAAATCATATGCACAGATAAATCAATTGATCTTTTATGAATGAAGACTTTACGACAGTTCAATTTTCGAAGGAAATGACTATTTGAGGACACTTTCTTTCGATAAAGACCAATCGATGAAAACTAACTTTCGACTAAACGATTGAAAATGATGAAGCAATACATAAGAAACATTTATCAATATTAGTCTAAGTAGGGCTATATAAGGAGATGAAAGGATTGTTTTCAGAGATAAGACATCATTGATGTTCAGTAAACAATTCAAAGTAGGAAAAAATTTGACAAAACTTCAGTTCCTAGATGGGAAACTGATCCTCAAGGTATTAACACAAGCATCAGTTAGAGATAGTGTGCTGAAGTGCACTATTCTATGTGGGAAGTGCAATTCAGTGCACTGTGTCATTCACTGGGGTGCGCTGATGACATTAAGCCATTCTAAACGAAATTTGTCACAGTTTTGGCTCAATTTTCTATGAATTATAATTGAGATTCAATGAACGACCACATGTACAGTATGTAAAAGTGTCCTAAGAGACTGATGAGCTACTAAAAAGGGTAATATATCCCTAGTGGAGTTGCCAATTTATTTCGGGAATATTTAGTGTTCTTGAACAAATACCTAACCCTCTAGACTTAGTAGCAGGTCTAGAAACAATAGATAAAGCATTCTCTACCTTTTCTATAATTAATAGATTAAATAAGAGAGAAGAAAAACATACTTGTAGCTTTCGCTTACTCCTTATCTCACTTGACCGATTCTGTCACTCCTTTCCATACTTAAATCACTTGAAAAGTACTTGCACATATACATAGACAAAAACCCATCAAAGAATATGATAATGATCTATTGATTAAACATAACATGGAATCAAGAGCATGATATACATATGAAAGAAGTAACTGATAACACAAGAATAAGGAAAAGATTTTAAGAATTTATTGATAAGAGGAAGAGTTACAACTCATATGTGCTTGATTCAATGACACTCCTCCAATTCAATCCCTCCTCCTCTCATGACAAACAAAACACTTTGTCGTGATCACTATACATGATTCAAATCTTACACTTACAACATCTCCATATCTCAAATGAATTCTAGCCCCTGATCACTCAAATGAGTGGTCATTTTATAGGTGAGTGAAGGAGGTTAAGCCAGAAATGATGATCATGAATTCTCTCCCAATTTAGGAATTAGTTCCATGGAGGAAGGGATGAAGGGATTGATACTTCTTAATTCCCTTCCTCATCCAAATACGAACCCAAAAGAGTGGATAGCCTTGAGAAACTTCTAGAGGCACCCAATGGATAAGGAATCTTTTAAACCCTCATGGAAATTCACTCAAATTCGCCCAGCGCAGGCCAAAGAGGGACTAGGTGCGATGCATTGTAGGATGATAGTGTATAGACTATGCTGTAGCACATCTTGATAAAGGCTTACCTGCACTAATCTCTTGAGGGAAAATTTATGCATGAATTTTGTCATGGAAACTCTTGGCAAGCAAGCATGATGATGGTTGACTTGATTAGGGCATGAAACAGTTGAAATAGGGTTTGATAGTCCCTAATGATACTGAGCTGGAAGTTGGGGTTTATGTGGCCAAAATGACCTATAACAGAAATTCTCCCTTAAAACGTATGCATCCTCACACTCACTGACACTTTTTTTATTAACAACTTCTTCACTTTCTTCAGTGTAGAGGGGTTGTTATAGTGGTAGGTATGTGATATTATCATTTTTAACAACACCATCATCATTTTTAGGAGAGCTCAACAAGTCCTCTATATGTAGGGTTCTCGTCAACATTTCACTAAAAAATTCCACACAATTTTGGAGGCACTTTTCTATAAACAATTCCTCAATTTTTTTAAGAAATTCTTGATTTTTATGTTTAGAATTTTCTTTTGAAAAGGAATGGTTGAGTTGGACTTTGATATATGAGAATTTTGTAGAGTTGTTTCTAGACCTATATATATGTATATATTCCTAGAAAACCCTTTTATCATTTTCTTAGTAATCCTCCTCATTTTCAACATCGAACTTTCTTTCATAATCATCTTGACAGGGTTCTTGATTTTCAGACCCATGTTTACTTTCATTAACTCTATTATCAACTTCTTCTTTTTGTGTGGGTGTCCATGACTTGAAGTGTTGTTGTTATGAAATGCCTCTTCATATAAATCATAGAAATAATAAATAGGAGCATGATCCAAGTGGATATTGGTGGCCATATGCTATTCCATTTGGACCCCCACCATTGTTTCTTCTAGATTTTTAGTTTCCTTATTTGTAGCACTATTTACTATTTTTGGCAGTTTTTTGAGTCCTAAACTACTGGAGCCATTTTGAGGCCCTAAACAACATTTTTTTTGAAAACTGGGGCCAACATGGGTCCTTGACCAATGTTTTTTACTGAAAAAATTTATTCCTTGGATAGATATTTCTAGCAAGTTATTGTGCACATCAAACAGAGATCATATGCCAAAGTTATGAACCTGGGAAGTCGATCTACCAATTTACCCAAACAAGGCCCATAGTTTGGTGCTTCATCTCCTAGGGTTAGGTTTTTGCATGTTTAGGGTTTTCCATTTTTTCTCAATAATAAATTGGCCTTCAAGCCTCATTGTAACACAATTTAGAGGCATGTAGCCACCACATCTCTTCTCAGAGATAAGCTACCATCGCCCAAGAAAGTCTATATTTCTGTTCTATTTGTAAGCATATTTCAATATTTGATATTAATGAAATGAAGTGTTATTTCTTTTGCATCTTTGTATTTATGGTTATATCTGCAATTTGTTGCATTCCTGTTTAAATCTTGATCAGTGGTATCAGAGTAGTCTACTCTTTCTTTATTTTTCTTTGCATGTCCCCAATGAGGTCAGGATATAAGGAGTTGGGGCTCGATCTGGTTGAACATTTGTAAGATCAGCCTCATGAACCCTGATGATAACCCATGGGGGAAGAAAAGAAAGACGAGGGAGAAGGATATCCTATCAAAATATTGATCGAGGAGGCCCTCGAGAAACAAAGGAATGTGATGATGGATAAATTTGTCGAAATCCTTCAACAGTTGCCCACTGGTGGCACATCTACATCTAGCAGCCACTCTAGAGGCTCCACTCCTTTTAAGGTACAAGTAAAATTTGAAATTCCCATATTTGAGGATCGAATAGATACAAATGTCGTAGGTAAATGGTTAAATATGCTAGAAGAATATTTTTCTGTTCATGATTTTTCCAGCTGGGAAAAGATTTCTTTTGCTCTTCTCAAATCCGCCCTCCACGTCAAGGACTGGTGGGAAACCTACTATGAGTAGAAGGATGAAAGTACGACCTCACTATTTTTAAATGCACCTACATGGAATTGGTTTCGAGATTCCATCAACGAGCAGCACTAACCCATCGGGAGCTATGAGGATAAATACATAAAGTTGACCATGCTTTGGCAGGGAAGGGACCAAGATGTGTCAGAGTTTACCAATGTTTTTCATACAGTTCAAACGAAGTTGGGTATCAAGGACTCTAAGAAAAATTTGATACTCAAGTACTGTGGCTACCTACATAGGTACATCCAAGATGAGGTGGAGTTCCTAGACATCTCCTCGCTTGGCGTGGCATACCGATACACCATCGAGATCGAGCAGAAGTTTAAACAAAGGAAGCAAGACTTTCGATTTGTGAATATGAAGCGAGGCAAAAGTGCCCCCAAATCATTGGAACAAAGGAAAAATCCAAGGTTAGGTAGCCTAGGACAACCTGCCAAGGCTGCAAGCAAAGAACAACACTGTGAAGATGAAGAAGGGCACAGGAAAGTGATGTGAGTTCCATAAGAGCTCCACTCACAACACAAGTGAGTGTTAGGCCAAGTAGTCATTGGTGGCTGAGATGAAGGCTTCAGAATCAGATGCATGTTTTGAATCTAAGCGGAACCCAACAAGGGGAATGAAAAAGAGAAGCATATTATCAATGTGGAGCCTAATGCCACCATTGCCACCACGAAGATCTAGAAGGGGAAAACTGAAGATCTAGTGGAGGAGGAGTGCCTCTTCCACTCCTAGATGTCGATAAAGGGTTCCCCACTAAAGTTCATTATCGATAGCGAGAGCGAAAAGAACCTCATTTCAGTAGAGGTCATGAAAAAGCTAGGCTTACCAACCACAACACACCCACAACCGTACACCATCGGGTGGCTTCACCAAGGACAAGATCTTTGCATGAGCTAGAAATGTTACCTTCTATACAACATCAAGCCCCTCATGGATGAGGTATTATGTGATGTTTCTCCCCTTGATGTTTTTGATTTATTATTAGGTCAACCATAATTGTGGAAGAGACATGTTGTGTATGAGTCAAGGCCTTATGCCGTTATTGTTACCTTGGGAAATAAGTTGTACAACATACCATAGGTAGCATCGCCTACTGCCATCTCTTTGGTTACTTCAAAAATGTAGTAAGATCATTTTCAAAACTGAGAAATTTGTTTTCCAGATGATATTCCCTTAGGGAAAGAAGAATATGGTGGCCACGACCTCTAGACAGGGCCCCTCTGCAGGATAACAACAAATGGACAAGGTCGTGGAGGACTACGATGACATCTTCACTTCCCTCACAGGGGTGCCTTTGTATTTTTAGGTCAATCATTCTATCGACCTGACCCCAGGGCCACCATTGCCTAATGGACCAATCTATTAGAACTCTATTTTAAAGAACGATGAAATCAAGAGGTAGATTCAAGAGTTTTTGCAAAAGGGTCACATCCAGCCGAATTCATCACCCTATGGGATCCTGATCATGTTAGTAGAGAGGAAGGATGGGACTTGGAGACTCTGTATTTACTATTGAGCACTGAACAAGATCACTGTTCGGAATAGGTACCCGATCCCATGGATTGATGACCTTATGGAACAACTTAGAGGGGAAAAATATTTCAGCAAGATCAACTTGAAGTCTAAATATCACCAAGTGCCAATCGAGCCCTCCAATCTATGGAACAATTCCTTCAAAGCCAAGGAGGGCCCTTTCAAATCGTTGGTTATGCCTTTCAAGTTTGTTGTCCCTTAAGAAAACAATTTCCTAGCTGTGTAGAAATTTTTCTTAAGACATTAATGTTTATAATTACTGTCACTTGTTTGTCACTTAATTGTATGTTGTATTCTCAAATAGAGGACCTGAAAGACTTGGTTTTTAACCCTTAATACTTAGGTGACATGAAAATCTTAGAATGTCGTTTGATTGTTGAATATAAATGATGAATAAAGAAAGCTTGAAGAAGTCAGAGACAATATGTTGTTTTACACAGAATCTATTATCTGTGACACTTGGAAAGGTTAAAGATAATATGTTGTCTTACACAGTAACTACTATCTGTAACTTTTAAGAATTGCAGAGGTAGGAACCTCAAGTATAGGAGCACTCTTTTAAGGGATTTTAACTTCATTTACATAAGCAAATAAATACCTGTAGTTTCATTACCATACTTAAAGGAAGAAAACATTTGATGATACATAACATAGAAGTCACAAAATCATACCCAAAAATTTATGGAAAAGTTCTGATTCTTCCATTAATCAACAGTTATATCAGGAATACAGTGACCTAGTCTCCATGTTCTCCAGGTTCAAACCTTTTCTCTCTGAACTTCCTCTTTTTATAGATTATGAGGCAGTTGGTAATCACCAAAATTGTCAAACTGCTTAACGATCTACTAACTGTCTAAAGTAAAAATCACTACAAAATATTACGTTAGAGGGTAAAATACCCCTCATTCTCAAAAAAAAAAAAAACCAAAATTAACAGAAATTAGAAAACTAATGATAACTTCTTGTTTTTCAAATCTGTGATGATGAAGTTTCTCTGTCGATGCTCTGATAACATTTAAATTGTTTTAACACAACACACTACAGTTTATAAGAACTCTATGTATGGACTTGTGGGTTATGGGTCGATGTACACATTAGAGGTGTTATGATTGGCCACTGCTTGTACCTTCGAGCATCCCTTGATATAAGAAGTAGGTGAAGGAGGGAGTTGACCATAAACTGCTTCATAAGTAGTCATTTTGGTGGTGCCATGATAGTTGGTGTTATACCACCATTTGGCTAAGGGTAACCACTATACCCATAGATGTTGCTTTTGTGAATCAAAACACCTAAGGTAGGTGTCTAGACATTTGTTGGCTACTTTAGTTTGACCATCAATTTGGGGATGATATGAAGTACTGAGTTGTAGTTGGGTACCTTGTAGCTTGAAGAGTTCCTGCTAAAAGTTACTGGTGAAGTTTGAGTCACGATCAGACACAATGGAAGTGGGAATGCCATGAAATTTAAAGATCTGGTCCATGAAATATTTGGCGACCAAAGTCGGTGTAAAAGAGTGGGGTAGTGCAAAAAAATGAGCATAGTTAGAAAGCATATCCATAACCACCATGATGACTAACTTGTTTCTTGACTTCGGAAGACCCGTAATGAAATCCATAGAAACCTTCATCCAAATTGAGGCCGGTGTGGGCAATGGTTGTAATGTGTCTAGGGATTTCACTGTTTTTCCTTTGTGGCACTGACATACATCACACTCAGCTACAAAAGTAAGAATGTCCTTTCTCATGCATATCCAAAGGAATGAATGCCAAGTGTGAGAATAAGCCTTCTGAAAGCCTGAATGGCCTGCCATGGGAGGTGAGTGCAACTTTGCCAAAATGCGGCTTTTGAGGGTGGATGTTGGTGATATCATGACTCTATCCTTGTAGAAAAGAATCTCATCTTGCCAAGAGTAGCCCGCTGTGGAATTTGGATCCGCCTGCAATTGATTGATGATTTGGGAGAGAAAGGGATGTGAAAACCATTCCTTGCGAGCCTCTTCAATCCATTTTGGAATGGGAAGGGAGATTGCGAGTAGGGTGCTTTCCTCCTCAAATTGGCATGATAATGCATCTGCTACTACATTTTCGTGCCCTTTCTTCTAAATGATATCATAATCATATCCCAGCATTTTGGAAAGCCATTTATTTTGTTGTGGTGAGGATAGGTATTGTTCCAAAAAATATTTAAGACTTTGATGGTCTATGTATATTTGGAAATGTCACCCCAATAAGTATGGTCGCCAGGTATCTACTTCATGTAAGATGGCCATCATCTCCTTGTCATAGGTAGATTGTCCCATATTTGTCCCACTTAGTTGTTGGCTAGTGAAGGCCAAGGGTCAACCTTCCTACATTAAGACCATACCAATACCCATGCCTGAAGTATCACATTCAATCACAAAAGAGTGTCAGGTGCTACAGATCACAATATACATAAGGGTCTGACAGTAGTGCTTAGCCCAATCTTTCAAGGCACTAACCAAGGAGGATCAACCATACCCTTAGCCTTACAACCCGACTACCCTATCGTATGTGCGAGTAATCTCCCTGAGTATTGTTCTCGATGTACTGTAGCAGCAAGACGGTCGATGGTTTATCTATGGCAAGGTTTCAAGAGAGCCTAGGGGGATTCCGATATACCTAGAGGGTACTTAGAAGATAGTCCATGTGTGGTTCTATCTAATGTGCTACTACTTGAAGGGTTACCCACAAGGGTTACAAGGGAGTCCAACACGAATGACCACCTCTTCTATTTCCTACGTGCCTGCCTCCACAAATTCGCAGGTTTATGCACTCAATGACATATCCCATGGTTTAAAGACACCGAAACACATCTCTAGCCAAAAAAAAATCACTAAATATGGAGATCCCACCGGCCCTAGAAAGTTATCTGATACCACTTGTTATGCTCTTGACCTAGGAGAAGATACCAAAATACAAAATATGCGAAGAAATATACCTAGAACATAGAACAATAAGAAATAATGACAAGTCTTTTATTATTCAGAAAGCACTGTTCACTTGCCTCTTTGAGGGGGTAACCTCCCATAGAGGTGGGTTCAATTACAAAATAAGACATGATGCTCCTTGAGGGGAGTCTCTATCCTTTATATAGGACTCATACAAGCAATACCATGGGTCAATACCATGGTTCGTATTAATACCATCTATCTAATACCATGGCCCATTTGCAACTGTTGTGGTCCCTTCCTTAAATGTGGGTCAACCACTTACAATTATTAATATGGGATTTATTGACTCTTTACTTAACTATAACTATGACTCAATCCTATTACATAAATAAGCGGGTTAAGGTTAGACACTAACATTCTGGTGAACTTTTTCTTGGTCTCGGCATGATTCCTTCTATACACTTAATACATTACGGCCATCATGTACCCCTTCTAACCTCATATATTAGGAGGAATCTGTTATAACACTATTTACCACTCTTGGTGGATTTGATGTTTTGGTTATGGCCTAGGGCAACCCTTCCTTTCTAGGCTTGGTCCAAAATCTAAAAAACAATGTTTTATTTCCTATACACTACTTTTCCCTGTGTTAAAAGTGTGTACACATGGGTCATGATATACCCAACCCGCATATATGTGTTAAAACAATTAAAAATAATAAATATCCTAAATTTTAGGAAGAGTTTATGGGTTTTACCTGTTACTCACCTACTATAGCCCATGGCCCAACTGTTTCCCAATTGAAAAAACTAATTTGGAGAAGTATAAATAAACCTCCATCGAAGGGCCTAAATGGGAGAATAGACGAGATATTGATATTATAGTTGATGGATCTTTGATCGAGTCTGAAGAAATATCTATGTCTCCTACACTCCCCAAGCTTTAGGAAACTCTTGTTTCATCTTTTGAGATATCCTTCATCCCTCTTCTGATATCCTTGTGTATGTTAATGGAAGAAGATTGAGATAGGATGGATCTAGAGGACGATTCCACTTGGAGTTGGAGGAAGAATCAGGTTGTAGTTTTCCACCTTTCTTCTAGCTTACATCAATAAGTAAATTTTGTTTTGTTCCTAATATTTATCATGTTTATGCATTGATACATGTTGTGATTTGTTTATAAATCTTATACTAATGCGTAATTGTTCATTTTATTATATGGTCTAACATATATATCATGAATATTCTTTCTGTTATTGTTTTTGTATATGCTTTGCTTGGATAATTTACAGGTTTTAAAGGCACTAGAGGAAGTAGAGGGTTTGAACTGTACGAGATCTACCCAAACGTAGGACCTAAGGGTAAGGTGTCTTATTCTCGATTCAATAGTAAAATAATTTACAGTGTTTGTTTGATCATTTCTTGTTTCTGTTTGCCCTCCACTCTATTGGGGTTTTCAACCCATGACCCTAGGGTGTTCCCACTTGCGGCAACAAAGATTGAGTTTTATAGATAGTTGATCCAAATCCTAATTATATTCATAGTTGGAGCAGTCTTGATGATCTTTATGATCCTTGGACATTTTGGATGTTTTGAATGTTTCTTCCTTAGGTTCAAACTTTTCTATTCCTACTCTCATACCATAGGATGTGAGAGTACCATGTAGCTGGTACATCTTGAGGTCCTTTAAATTATCCATTTCTTCAATAGGTGAATCTTTGGAATTAAATGGTGGATCTATAATTTCAAAATAACCAAAAATCTCAATTCTAGTCATTTTCCTTGTAATAAAATATTTCTAAATTTAATGAAATATGTGTTCTAAGAAAGTATTCTACTATGCTTTCATTTTCATTCGTTCTCAATCTCTCAAACCTCATTTTGAATGCTCGAAGCTTCTCCTGTTTGAATTTTTCATCTCCTTCATGACTTTAATTAAGCTTTACCCATACTTCCTTAGCAGACATATAGAGCATAACTTTTACAACTTCAGATTGACTAAGACCAAAGAGAATGGAACTCTTGGCTTTAGCATTGTTTCCTTATAATGTCTTACCATCTACATTTGTGGGTGGAATATCAGGGACATTTTAGTCTATTAGCACTAAAGTCCAAACATATACTCCCAGGAATATAAAATATGCTTCCATTCTTACTTTCCAAAAGGCATAGTTAGTCCCGTCAAAGACTAGTATTCTACTTGAGTAAGCCTGTTGAATCTATTGCCTAGACATAATTATTTATAGATCTACCTTCGAGTGATTAGACTATTCTTGAAGGAACTTGGCTCTGATACCAATTATTGGAATAAGGAATTGTTGAGAGGGGCAAGTGAATCAACAATAGTGATATTCTTAAAACTTTTTCTTAAGATTCTTACAATCCTCTATTTATACACTATTACTTTTTGAAATCATTCAATCATAAATGATATGAGAAACAAGGTTAAGCTTTCATATTTATATGACCAAATGCATGATAAGCACGCACATTTGATACAATATTTTCATGTGGAAACATAGAGGGAAAAAACCACCAAATTTATTGTTTGTTTATGATGTAAATTAGGCACCTACTTAATTTCATATGTTTGTTTGTGAGAACCCACTCATAGGAGGCATCAAACCACTTTGGTTAGAAAGCACCAACTTACCAAGAGGCACCAACCTCTTTTGAATGTAGGCACAAAATTTCTCTTGCCACTATTCTACTATTTCATACAATGTTCAAACTAAAAAAAAAAATGCATATACATTACAAGTAAAATACCAAAATGGTTGATTGCAAACTCAACTTTTTCTCCCTGTCTTCTGTTGTTCCACTGAATCCCTTCGGTATCATGCATTTCGTCTTTACTTCTTTCTCACAAAAACATCTCCTCAACACTCGACCTTCTCTCTCACAAAGTCTCTACTACAACACCTTTTGTTTAGTTCAGAATGTTCCTTTCACGACAACCACTCTCCTCCCTTCTCTTCAGAATTACAATCATTATTCTCCTTACAACACACCTGCTGCTCTTGCTACATAGTAACTCTATTTTCTCTTGGTGCTTAGGCCTCTTTGTGTCACACTACTCACTCCTCAACACTCTGGAAATTATACTCTACGTCCCACTTTTCTCAATTTCGAAAGATGATTTTTGTTTCACAGAGGCACTCTGCACAAGGCTATCTCTATTGTTTATACTCTAACTTCACAAATGTACTTTGGCATGGCTCCCCCTACCGATATTGTGTCTTCTAGTATATTCCTATCATAGTATTGAATCAGAGGTGGACCATGAATCTTTTTACTAAACAACTGCATAAATATCCATGTCGAGAAATTAATTCTTAGATGATTTGCACACTCTTCTGAGAGTCACATTCTTAGATATTTCTCAAGAGAGGTTGAAAGTCCTTAGCTACAGCTACTCTAACTTCATTTACTTCTCCCAGTCATGCATGTGAAGTAGCTGATTGCTTGCTTCATTCCCACATAATAATCTTTGTTAAATGATGTCCTCATTTCATTTTTTCAGAGACTTATGCAGGCTTAGCCCATTTCAACAATCAACTCCACTAATCATGTATTCAATTATTCAGCTGCCAACTCATTGATCCTTTCAATTGGCTAATTTTTCTAATCAAGAAACACCATATTGTAAATTACACAAGAAGATTGTTACAATATTGCACTCCCTGATATCCTTAGCTCCCTTTTCCCTTAGCTCCTTTAGCAACTGCATTCTCATTGGACTTGACATATGATTGATGGCTTAGTACTATGTTGAAGCCCCC
The DNA here is from genome assembly GCA_000404065.3 of Pinus taeda. NCBI lineage: Eukaryota > Viridiplantae > Streptophyta > Pinopsida > Pinales > Pinaceae > Pinus > Pinus taeda. Next base: position 18,873 of record APFE030443231.1, on the reverse strand, counting down.
TTTGTATTGTAACTTTCAAAATTGAAATGTTATGATATTTCACTGTCTGATAACCTTGGTTCCCTTTTATCTTAGCACTCCGTGTGTTTTCCTTCCCATAGGATCAAGGAATGTGACCAGGGGCTTAGTCCTAGTTTCTAAGACCTATTGTTCCTTCCGAGGGTATATCTTTGTTTGTTAAATATTCTTCACCCTTGGTTTCCTTGGACTTATCATGATTGAACATCTATCCAACATTAGGGCTTTTTTCATCAAAACTTTCTTTAGCCAATATTTTCACAAGAGTTACGATATTGCAGCCCTCTAATATTCCATCCTCTGATATGTTGACATCGCTACCACTGCACTTTCTTAGGTCCACTAGCATGCTGCCACATGTACTATAGGAGGAGAGAGAAAGGGTCACAATCACCCTTGAATTTGCAACAACTCCTTTTTCAACTTGCTCGACCTTCCTCTGTGCTTTTAGAACTATCAGCCCTACTGGATATCGTAACTTCTAAAATGTCCTCTCTTAAGAAGTTCAGATATTTTGATGTGCCAGACCTCCTTATATATTATCTGCTTTGATTCTTTAATATCCCAATATATCATATGTTTCCTACTCCAATATCCCGGTATCTAATATTCTGGTCTATAAGGTTCTGTTATAGAGTCTCGATGGGCTTTGATCTTTTATATTTCATCCTTCTTAAGACTTCAAGTCCCAAGACTTCGCAAACCCATACATTTTGATCCAGGAGTCCATTTTTAGGCTTCTGCATACCATTGGAAAGCTCTTTCAGAGAAATTTTCAATGGAGAAGGTCCGATGTAATCTTTGTGCCACCCTATTACCTCTGAGATGGCTGAAAACTCTTTGCCACATGTTTCTCCTTGACTCTTCTTCTTATGCTTGGAAAGTTGAACTCCCAACCACCATAGTCATCATTTTATAGCTTCTCCAATAAGCCTGCTACTATGATGATTCTCTACATGAAGCCTACAACTACCATGGGTTTCCATCTGGTCCATCACTATAGTCATCATTTTATAGCTTTCCCAGTAAGCCTGCTGCCATGATGATTTTCTACAAAGCACTTCAACAACCATGGGATTCCTCCTAGACACCCAATCATCCTAGTTGTCATAAATCATCGTGTTGGCCCTAGTTAACATCAATTCCATTAATAAAAACACTACACAACCATATATACACCATCAATTTTCTAACAAAATGTTCGTAGAGTTCCATGTTCTATACATTCACCACTAAGTAAATGTGCATGTATAAGAGTAGTTTGAGTCTATAGAAATTATCTACCACCTTTCTTAGTATCTGAAAGGGACCATATCAAAAAGCCTTGATTTTATTACCAAGACCCTATAGCCTCTCTGTGTTCAATTGTAACCATACTCTGTCTCCCACTGTAAACAAATTATTTTTTCTATGTTAATCATACATGGCCTTATATTTTTCATATTATTTTTGTAGTGTATTCTATACCTATATATGGATTTTCCTATTATTTTCCACAAATATTTCTATCCTTAAAGAATTCCCTGTAAGATCCTCCCTCACTCATCCTCGTAAGATCTGTGGAAATGATTTCCCAAAGACGAGTGGCTATAAGAAAGGGATGATATATAACTTTTTTCTTGCTACTAGGCTTCTTGGTAAAGTAAATCATGCATCCTCATATAAATCTATCTACCTATACTTTCATCTTAGGCCAATGCACATACCTTTGTAAGTTGGCTACTGTATTCCCTACATTAAAGTGCCTTGTAATCTTGGAGGTGTGAGCCTCTCTATTCCATTATAGTCACTCACCTTTAGGAACACATAACATATCTAAACTATAAAGTAACTCATCCTAGAGATGGTAGTCAACTATGTTCGCACCATCATGCACATGAATCTATCTTTGCAACCATTCAAACACCTCCTTAAAATCCTCATCTTGTAAATATACCTCATTTTATGCATCTTGGGTGAATGGTTCCATGTGCATCATAGTTCCCAAAGTTATAATGGTTTATTGGGTGGCCTTGAAATTATGTCAATGAACTTGTTTGTGCTTCCTTTCTTATACTTGATGTCGAAATGAAATCATTGTAAAGTCCAAATCGAGCTGTAATTCTCGATCTACTATAGCTTAGTTTAGGCCTATAGATACCATAGTGGCTAGTGATGTGTGCCAGTATCTCCTTTCCCATCAAGTAGTGTTTTAACTTCTTCACAGATTACACCAAGATACAGAGCTCCTCATAATAGGTAGGGTATTTAAGAACCACCCCATGAAATACTTTAGAAAGGTAGCATAAAGGCCTTCCTCCTTACATCAAGACCACTCCAATGGCATAACCACTGACATTTGTCCCCACTTCGAAGGATTTTTGTAGTTTTGGTAATGTTAGAACTAGTGCTTCAATGATCTTCTTCTTTAGCTCCTCAAAGGTTCCTTGTTAACACTTTCATCACTGGAAACTATTGCCACTTGTTGTTATGGCATGGAGTGGCATTACCACTACTGAAAATAAGGCTATAAATTTCCTCAGGTATTGTGTTGCCCCAATGAAACTCCTAACCTTAGAAACATTTGTAGATAGCCACTTCATGATGGCCTCCATCTTGGTAGGATTTATCTTTAGCTCTCCTCCACTTATCACATACAGTAGATACACCAAAGGATAATTTTTGAAGTCATACTTCTTGATATTTTTCAGCATTTGGTGCTTCTTTAAGGTCGCTAACTCCTACGTCAAATTTGAAATGTTCTCCTCCCATTTAGAATTATTTACTAGTATATCATCAAAATAGAGAATCAAAATGAATCTATAAAAGTGTGTAGTTTATCATTCATTGACCCATAAATGTAGTGTTGTCTCTACTACAACACCCTCAAAAAATTTCACTACATTCAAATTTTGGAGGCTATTGTCACCATTGTATCTAGTGTCACCTCGATTATCAAATTTCACCGCATGTTATTCTATGTGTTTCAAGTGTCCTTGAATCATATCAAGTGTTTTCATATTGATAAGAACATATTGAGGTGCATTTCATAGTCATGGCATCTACATTGTTGTAAAATGAGACTTTTGGGTCTCAATTTCACACACTTCACTCATTATGCTTGGAGAACGTGTACAAAGTGGAATTTTGATGTATATTTATCATTATCCAAGTCTATCTAATTTTTCTCAATGATTTTGTATGTGTCACACATGGTTTTATGTCTAAAATCATCATATTTTCCTCTCGCCCTATATCTTAGATTTACACAAATATTCAATTTCAAAGAAAACATACTAAGGCCAAGAGTGCATGAGTGCACTCTAGAGCCTTGATCGAGAATTATTTGTTGTTTAGAAGTATGTCATATGCCCTCGAACAGTGTAAAGCATACTCCTTAAGCCTATTTCCCCTTCATTGTTATGATCTGCACCCTTGAAGAGAATAAGTCTTCCTTTGAGTGCACTCCTTTGATTCGAAGAAGTACACCCTCACGAAGTGTATAACTACACTCTGAATGCTATAAGCTTCACCCTTCATCCTTCCCCAATGCTCCATGTGCCCTCCAAACCCTTTGAGCACATCAGCACACTACGAAGGCATGAAGCTTCTCCGTTCATCCTTTAGACTTGTGCCATGCACACTCCTCGGCCTCTTCAATGCATGAGAAAACCGAAAAGTCTGGAAGCCTTCATCCTTTAGGCTTGAGGACTGTATCATGCACCCTTCATCTCTCTGTTGAATTCAAAACACACTTGGGAAGCATTGAGCCTTTCCTTTTTTCCTTCAAACTTACACCATGCACCTTGCCTTGATTGTCTCCCTCTCTTGAGTACATGAGCGTGTGTTGAAGCCTTGAAACCTCCTCTCAACCCTTCATCCTTTCAAAGTGTGCCCATGCACCCACAATCTCCTTTTGTCCCCTTTGAGTGAATTGAAAAGGCATGAACAAAATATTTTCATAAAACATGGTAGAATAGGATATTTTTAGGCTAATGGTTGCTTGTGATGAGTGACTGCAGATACAAGAATTCCAAGAAGAACATGGAAAGAATGCACGAGGAAAATTGGGTAGAGGAAAAAAAAACATGGAAATCACGAAGAGCACACTTGAATATTTATGATCAAAGCACACTAAATAATCCATTACATAAAAAACCCTTTGGAGGGTAGAGACATCAATGATTGAAGTTACACAAAGAACAAAGATACAAATGGAAACCATGTCATCAATAGAGAAATTTCATGTCATTAGTCACAATTAGTCCCTATCATCGAAGATCATGAAATGTCATGTTCTCATCACATGATGATGTGGAAGTCGTTATCTATTATTGTAATCTTTGTAAATACAAATAAGTGGAAGTTCAAGAGTCATGTATCAGCTAAAGAGTCATGGAAGTCCAAAAGACATGTAATACCAAAAGTCATGCAATTCCAAAAGTAATTTGGAATTCCAAAGGTTGTATAACTCTAAAGGTCACTAAAAGTTCAAAAGTCAAGAGTCATGAGGATGTGAAAGGTCATGCCTCAAGTTATAAAAGGACCCTAATTTCTTATGTAAAGGACTTTTAACCTTGTATTCTACCACAAGGAATTAGAGAGATAGAGTTAGTACTTTTGAGGAGAAAGTAGTGGCTCTAACACTACATTAATGGAGTTAGTGGTGTTCATTGTATTTATGTATCTTGGGACCTTTGCTTAATAGTGAAGCCTTCAAAGTCAACACATTGTCAAACTTGGATTGTGAATGCTTCTAATGTCAGTGTTTGAAGTTTTATGGTTAATGTTTTCTTTCATATGTACTAGAGTAATTGAACTATTTTGGTGACTTTGGTGCTTACATGTTGGAAATGTGTTGTAATGTTTATAATGATTGGCATGTGTATGTGAATTACTTCGTTTGATGTTAGAAGAGACTTTCTCATTTACGTGTGTCTCTATTAGGGTGCTATTATTACTTTTACATTAGAGGCACAATTTATTTTCCCCTCCACAATAAGAGAACCTTGATACATCTGAAATTGAACATTCACAAGGCACATTTGCTTACTCATTCAAAAGTACATTTGCACTTCTCTCTCATGTTGAAAGCTAAAGCCAAGGTATATCTTTAACAAAATGATAGTTGGGTCATATTCTGGATGGGACTCTTACATCAAACGGTGTGAGGTCTATTTGGAACCTTATATCATCGAGATCCCCTCTATGTTGGCGGTATCCAACACCATCAACATTCTAGCGCTAGAAGGAAGGCTTCCAGGTTTTTATGGCTGGTAACTCCATAGACCCAATTCATTCTTGTTCTATACAAGGTACCAATATTATCAGTGTTACTCAGACTCGTATTCCTAAAGTAAGAGGATGTTCTCATCCTACCCCAGAATTTACTTGTGAAGTTATGATCTGAATGGAAAATGGCATTAATATTTAGACATATGGTTGTTAGGCCTTGGCATTAATATTATAATTTAAACATTTTTGTTCACATATAGACATTACTTGGAATTATGTATGTACATTGCTCTCTATTTAAGCCTTTTTCACGGTCTACCTCTTCATTTGGTCCTGATGATGAGCCACAATTGTTGGTTTAAAACGTGTCGGCCAAAAAATTCTCTCATGTGATTTCTACCAAAAGACTTTATTTAATTCATTATGGATCACATAAGCTTGAATATAGAAAGAACCTCTATTTGTTGTTCACCCTATACTAGCTAATCAAATTGAGAGCGCATTCCTCTTGAGCTCTTAATTCCTTTGTTACTCCTACTTGCAGCAAATGAAGAATTTCATTAGGAAGCGCTAAAATGTTCAATGCGATGTCCTTAAGGGTACTTAATATGACACAGTCATCAACTGACTTCGCACATAAGGACCCTTCTAGTAGATTAACCATGTGAAGGTCAAATGTCCTGACCAATTCATATAGTAAACACCCTTTGTATAATTTTTTTTTATGAGGTGAGGGAAACTTCCATGGTCCTCAAGGTCCCAATCTTCTATCTTCACTAGGACGATCCATCGAGGTGAAGACCTTCAAAGGGAACCTTCTCTGGTAGCTGGGTCGTAGAGATGATGAATTTGTCAGAATCTAGGTCCTTGGTAACCTTTGCGTTCCCTTTGCATGGAGGGATGTAATCAAGTAACTTGATAAAGGTATCCACTCCCTCAATGTCTAGGTTCACAGTGCCCTGTCCCTGCTCAGCCTCCAAATTGACAACCCTCCCAGGCTGCTTGTCCTTCTACTGTATTTGAGTTGCAGAAAGTTTTCAAGGTGACTCGCTTACTGGCACAGCTTCTTCTAATTATCTTTCTTTGGCTTCTAGGTTTTCATAACATGTGTAGGCTTAAACCTCGGTGACCTTGGCACTGTAGGCACAGGTGCCGGAGCTCCCACACTGAAAACCTCTGGAGCAGCTCCTTCCAACATGACATCTCCCCCAGTTCTCACCATCTCAGTAGGGTTTGGACCTAACATGGTGTCAAGGATAAAATTTTGGTTCAACTCTGGTAAATTAGTAAATTCTAGGCTCACAACCAAATCCTCAAAGAATGAATGGCTCATAAGCAAAAGAAAACACAACAAAAAACTCTAAGTGTACAAAGTGTTCTCTGTTGGGTAGATCTTCAACGATTTTGGCCTTAAATACTACCATCCCGCTTCTCTTAAGCGTCTCCTGGATGTCAAATCATGAACAATGACTCCAATGTTCACTCTCTGGCTATGTTGCATGGCACCTCCCTTCATAGCATAGCTACCTTCAAGTAGCTTCTTATATTGTAACTTCACTATTTCCCACGTAGCCCGCCTGCCGCATAGTCCTCCCACATGGGAAATGTAGTTTATAGTCGCGCACTCCCTTACAACTTCTTGGAGCATGAAGACTTTTCGGCTATCATATATTCATTGAGCCGTATCTCCTGTATATTGCTTCAATTGGTTGCCATTCACCCTTCCCGAAAAAGGTTCTCTATTTAGCTTCATGAGCTGAACTATGCCTCCATCTATAATCTCTTTGATAACATATGGCCCAAGCTAGTGCATCTAAGATTTCCACAGAAGCTTAGTGAAATTTCTATCATATAATATGAACAAATCATTCATCTTGAACATGTGTAGCTTGATATGTCGATTATGCGAGGCATTTTCATGTTCCTTCTATACTTGCTGATGGAATCTAGCTAAGAATATGTCTTCTTCAAGCTCCATCAACTGCGTAACCATTCTTCCAAGGCTTCATGATCTGCCATAGCTGTGAAAGATGTTATGCGTAGGCTAGGCATGATATATTCCATAGGCATCATAGCTTCTATGCCATAGACAAATCTAAAAGGTGTTTGACCTATCAGCTTTTTGCAAGAAGTCCTATATGCCCAAAGCACTGCAGGTACATGCACATCCTAGTCATTCTGTTGTGCATTGCAAATCTTCGTGAGCATGTTCTCCAAGATCTTATTAAAGGCCTCAAATTTTCCATTAGCATGAGGATAATATAGTGTGCTCTTATGATGATAAACCTAGAACTCTTCAGTCAATGGGCTGATCATTTCATTTAAGAAGTGTGTACCGTGATCACTCATCAACACTTTTAGGCAGTCAAATATACATAACACATACTCAAACAAGAAATTCGTTGTTGTAGCCCCTATACAATCCTTCATCAATTGTGCCTCTACCCATCTGGTTAGTTACTCCGTCATGGTGATGATATAGCGCACACCTGTCTTCTTTCCTAGGGGCTGAATTGGTCCAACAAAATCAATTGCCCATTTTTCAAATGGCTGCAATGATACTTGAGGATTTAGTGGAAACTCATCCCTCCGTGATGGTCTTCCCTTTGGTTGACATGCATCGCATGTCCTACAATATTCTTTAGAATCTTTATGTAGTGCAGCCCACCACATCAATGCATGCAAAATCTTTTGCGCTATTGCTTTTCCTACAAAATGTCCTCCCACAACCCATTCATGAGCTTCAGTGAGGATACTATTTCATTCAAAATTTGGCACATACTTTCGCAATATCTCGTCTACACCCATCTTATACAAATGTCCTACAATCACTGAGAAACATGTCACATGCACTACTAGTTCCTTCTTCTACTGACTTGTATGCCCATTCGGTGTTGTTCCTATAGTCAAAAGGTGAATAATATTGGCAAAGTGATCATCTACTACACGCACCATGATGATTTGAGCATCATGCAACCCTTCCTCCAAATTAGTAGGCTCCTATCTTGTCTCGATCCACGAGAGATGGTAAGGTCCTGTATTCAATCTACCTGGCTTAAAAATCACCTCAAAGCAACCATCAACAGATCTTCCCTCAAACATAGACTTATTGACTAGGTATTTCAAGGAAGAATGATCTATGTACATTTTGAAATGTCCGCCCAACAACTAGTGCCTGAAAGTTTGAAGCACGTATACCATAGCCAACCCTTCGCACTCTGTCATCGATAAATTATTCTCGAACTTCGATAATTCCATGATTGAGAAGGCTATAGGGTGGCCCATTTCTCCTTCACAGACCTCTATTAGCACTACTCCCAACGCCATTCACGAGGCATCAACAAGCACATTAAATTCATTTTTCCAATCTAGGAAGACCAAAATCGACATGGTCATCATCTTCTCCTTTAATACATCCAAAATGCACTAAAATTATTCATCCCAACACAATGTAGCATCCTTCTTTAGTAGTTTCCCCATGGGCACAGTAATATGAAGATAAGCCTTGATGAACCTTTTGTAATATTCTATATACCTGAGCATTGTGTGTGTTAGTTTTAGTCTTTCCATACTGCCATCAGTGATCAAAATCTTCTTTTTTTCATTTGCATAATGGGAGTCTCATACTATAAATTTTTCATCACTCCATTAGGTCATGGATCCATTGATGCTTGTGTTCACTTCAATTTTTCCCTCATGGAGTATAATTGTTGATCCTCTTCCATATAGTCTTCAATCATAGTTCATACTCACCCTGCAGTTCATTTCATTAGGTCATAGGGTTCGGTTTCATTAGGTTTTAGGGTTCCACCAAAGTCAAAATTTGATGATTAAAATGCCAATAATGATCAACAAAGACATGAGGATGGTAAATAAACTCAAGCATAGTTGCTTGGAAGTCATAAGTTATTTTTTTAAAAGCCTAATGTAATTTTCACCTCAAAACATATTTTGAGGTGAAAACAGAGTATTTAGTTTTTATTTATATTTCTTACGTAATTTCATGTCTCTATATGTAATAATGATTTCCAGCTGCTCCTAAACATCTATTCTTACTACATAACAAAAATCAGTGCAAAAAATCAAGTTTACATTAGCATTGATCCACTTGCAAAGGCAAAATGAGAACAAGCATTAAAAAATAGAGTTATCAAAAAGACAAGGAACGTTTGAAAAGTGGGTTTTCAAAAGGTGGAAAATCAAATTTGTACCCATACATAAACCCTCTCATTCTTTTTTCTACATCATTATGCTTATCTTGTGAACAAAGAGTGTAAAGGAGAGAAAGAAAAGAAGAAATCCAAGTGAGTTTGAGCAGAAGAAGGGAGGTGCTTTGCGTAGGGAACTAGCGCTGTGCTTCTGAAGAAATCTGGCCGGCACTATGCATAGGGAAGGAGGCGTTGTGCATAGAGCAGTGCACTGTGCGTAGAAGTAGGTGTTGCACTTCTGGGTGAAGGCGCTGCACGTAGGGTAGTGAGGTTCAAAATTGCCTCAAACACCAAAATTTCACAATTTTTTTTTGCAATTTCGTCTTCTACAAGTATGTTTCCCTACTCCACTTGATGTTTAGCTTGCACAATGATTGTTTTAGACATTTCCTTCACACTTAGTATCAAACCCTAGTTTTCCCTTATAAAACCATAACTAGTTTGTTTTCCCCATAACCTATCACTAGAACTAAAATACTTTTTATATCACTCCCTCTCCCCTCATCTACACTCCCTCATATATCCCTCATTTGAGAAACCCTCTCCCTTATTCTCATGATTCATGCTTTACCCATTAGTGTATGAATCCATCCTAAACACATCCGTACAAACCCTAAAGAATTCCCACTCATTCCCTTCATTTTTGTCTAAAATGTGTGCAACTAAAAAAGCTTTTAAAGATGGATAGAGGATATTATGAATATGATGAGGAAAATACAACTAGTGACAGTTTAGTAGAGAGAACCAGACAGCACAAAAAACCTCAAAGGGAGGAAAGATCACAACAGAAGAGCCAGCTTGAAAGAGTAAATCTACACCTTGAGGAGCTATTAAAGAAGGCCAACAGGGACAACAAGATGTTTAGACACATGGCATATCACTACATGACCAACAATAATATTTGCAATATGAGAATCAAAAAGATGAAGGCTAGGTTAAGGAGGGATCTAGAAGGCAAAAAGGAGGAGGATAGACTTAAGATGTTGGATGAAGCCTCTTTGCAAAATAAAAGCACATGATGGTGGTGCTTCATATGAATTTTGGGCACTTTTTGAGAAAATTTTTCCATTTTTGAATTTCCGAAATTCATTACACAGAAAAAACTACACAAAAGCACAGTGCCACCAGCGCTGTACTTTTCCTAGGGGCACCCAATTGGAAAATGGCTTAAATTTTTGGATTGAGGGTAGTAAGGACATGCACCGTAGCAATTTTTAGAATTTTTGGAGCAAAACTAGTCCACTAGAAGGTCCAAAAACACAAATTTGACCTTTCTGCTAGTTTTTGGACACACAGAAGCAGCCTTGGGCGAATCAAGTTTTGAGGGGTCAGATGAGCTCCAAATGTTGAAATTCTAGGTGTTCCAGAAAATATACTTGAAGAGCATTCCTATGAGCTATCATGAGTTCAATTTGGATGATGGGAAGGCCTTCAAAAGTGGCCTGAAAGTGGTGCTATGCGTAGGGCCAGTGGCACTGCTCGTAGAGCAAATTTTGCTCAGGATGCCTCTTTTGCTAATTTTCGACTATGTTCATGATTTCTCTCTCATGATGGATGATTTACTGATGTAATTAATTTCATGGATTTTAAATATTATGCTTAAATAGTTATATATGGTAGATTCATTAGATTAAAAGTGGTTTTGAGGGTAATGAATTAGTTTCCCCTCTTTTAGAGGCAAGTTGTTTGATTGCCTAGATTCCAGTTCCTTGTTTATAAATGGTTGAAATAGCTCCTTTTCTCATGGATTCAACCCCTGATGGCTAGGATGAGTTGTTTAGATGTCTATATCATGTATTCTCTTTGTCATTTGCAGAGGTTGGATTTAGCTAGATGCTCATGTACTGAGTATACATCACCTTGTAGCAGTTTGGCAAGAAACTAAATAAAGTTGCAACTATTTTTATTGGATTCATGTCGTATGGCCTTTAGCATGAGTTTCTTCTTTTATTATTATGTTTTCACGTTTTTCATGTATGCCCCTCTCATGTAATTACTTCTAATTGGATGTTTTCAAGTCAGAGAGATGGAATCCATTATGTTTTGATGCTCTGCCTTGGGAAAACACCAATATTCCATGTATTTTCCATTGTTTAAGAAGGATTCATGACCTTCTCATGCCCTTCTTAGCACCTCACCAATCTAGCACTTCACCTCATAAAGCCTAAGGTGCTAAATCTTATGCCTACCTTGCCCCATAAGACACCCTGCAATTCTGAGTTAGTTTCACAGACCTAAATTGCCCAGCTCCTCCTGATCTAGAAAAATGCCAAAAAAGCCTATCAAAACCTTTGAGCTACTATACCTAGCATAAACATTTGTTCTTGAACTAGTCATCTTGACTGAGATTCATAAGGAGAGAGCCTTCTCTCAATATAGGAGGGTTAGCTACTAGGTTAAGCTTGGTTTGTGGTTACCCTGGAAATTGCCTCCCTTCAGCCTGAGGTCAATCCAGGAGATAACATAGTGGTGGCCATACTGGGGAATGTAGTTTTATGCTCCTCAGCAAAATGTATCAACTTTAGATCTGATTGTTGAAGGTGGACAATGATCAGACCCCAGAAGGCTGAAAACATTCACTTGGTGATTCCAGTGCTGAAAAATTCCAAGGTTCAAAATTTTTATGGTAACTCCACTATTCAAGAACCATTAGCCTGAAGAATTTCTTTGTGAATTCATTGTTATCAAGCCAACAGATAACATAGTGGTGACCATACTGGAGAATGTAGTTTTATGTTCCTCAGCAAAATGTATCAAGTTTAGATTTGATTTTTGAAGGTGGACAACAATCAGACACCAAAAGGATGAAAACATTCACCTGGTGACTCCAGTGTCGAAATATCCCAAGGTTCAGAATTTTTATGGCAACTCTACTATTCAAGAACCAGTAGCCTCAAGAATTTCTTTTTGAATTCATTTTTTTCAAAATGGATTTTCTTGCTTGAACGTATGCTCCCATGACCTAAGATCACATTCTAGGTTTCCCAAATAAAATTCCTAAGGTAGATCAGCAAAGGAATTTACCTATGTTTAGAGATGATGATAGGAATGATGCTACTTTACATCTGGTTAGATTTCACATGCATACTCACAAGTTGAAGGTCGATTTTCCTAAAGACTGCCTGACGAAGATATTCATGGCCACTCTAGAAGGTGAAGCCTGATCTTGGTATGAAAGTTTATCACCTACTAGTATTTATTATTTAAAGAATTTTCATACCATGTTCTTTGATAGGTATAAATAATATTGTCCATATTTAATATTAGTTCAGAACTATTGTAAACATGTTCATATTTTTATTTAAAATCATGAGAAATTTTATGAAGATGATGACTTCATGGACGATGAGATCATGGAAGCCCTGTATGAAAATCCATTTTAGCAGCAAAAAGACAACTTAGAGGATACTTCTCAAGATGCCCAGGAAAATTTGTAGCAGGTTCAAGATCTTAGGACAATTGAAAATGATGGAAGACAAGGTCTTATTTTAGATCTTCTCATAGAAAAAAATAGTATGCAGGAAAATCGAGTTCCAATTTCAGATTGTGATAAATTCAAGTTGGCTATTTCAGATCTACATTCAGATCTAGATTCAGATCATGATGAGGAAGAGTACCTTGTTCTGAATCCCATGAAGGAGAGCTCTGTTGTTGAGATCATCTGGAATGAAGAAAACAAAGTTATTGACCCAAGTGTTCTCATTTCATTAGAACAAAGTCTTCACGAGGAGGTAATCCAATCATTTTGTGAAAAAAAAGATGAGATCTGTGTTCAAGTAAGTGAAAAATATTCTTTGGATAGCTTAGTGGTAAATGATAGAAGTGTTAGTTTTGAGTTTCAAGAACTATCTGAAGTTTTCCCTCATATGACTGATGAGTGTCATAAGAAACATAATAATATGGTTACCATGTCATATGAAGATGATCAACAATGTATTCAAATTGCAGAAGACTAAGGAATTGAGGACTATCATTCATATTTTTCTTCTCATATTTCATGTTTTGAAATGTTATTTCAAGAAAACAATAACCATTTTAACAAGAGAAAAAAAAAGGTACTATCTCCTCTGTTTGAAGATGAGATAGATCAACTCCTGAAAGGTCATGTTATAGCCCAAGCTAATGCAGGTTCGTAGTGTTCCCATCGTTAAGAAGGTGTTACTGAAGCTTCTTCCACTTTTGAAAATGATGACAGTCTTGAAATTAGATTTATAGATCAATGGATAGATATTGTTTTCTTTCATGAAGATGATAGGGTTATCATGTTTGATAATCTTCAAGAATTTTTTCTGTTTAAGAATGGCTTAGACTATGAAATTGAGGGGTATGAGCCCTGTTAGTGCTTGGAATTCACCTAGGCTGAGATAGACAAACTCTCAAGGCTACATCAAACCATTTCACCTCGTAGCTAGCCCTACGAGGTATGAGAAGGCTCTCTCGGGTCAGATTCGGTAGATCTTTCAATATGATAAGCTGACCAATTAGGATCAAAGATATTAGGCTAGTAAATTGATAAGGGGGGTTGATTTAAAGATTTTTGGGTTTTTGGTGGCAATTGGAGGGAGTGCAATTCAGGGTGCGGGGATTGAGCACAGTTTTTTGTAGGGGGATCTTTGGGGCAAGGTAGGAGTGAGTGCTGATGCCTTAATCTGAGATGGATGATCAGGGATGATAGAGAAGGAGCTAAAGAGGGCAAACAACCATTTGAATCCTCTCTAGACAGTAGAAAACATAAATTTTGAACAAACTAAAAAGCTGAGCATGTCAAAGCATGAATTCAAACTTTACCACTTCATTTGTCCAAATAGAAGCAAAAGAGAGATGTGGAATACATAAACAAACTTACAAGAACATGTAGAGAACACACCATCAACACAACAATCCACAAGAATCCACAATGATGTCTGCAAAACCCTGGCCTTCCTTTTCTTTAAATTGCAGAGATAGATGTACAATATACAATAAAGCTTTCTCCCACAAGAGTCCAACCATGAAAATGAGAAAGAGAGAGCATAATATAGACCATCTAACTCCTTTCCCCACCTCTAGGGGTCGAGCTCAGCTTCCTAGGAGCAGTTTGAACTAATTCTAAATCAAGTACTAGATAATAGGCAGTCCAACAACTTGCCTCTATTACTTAGCTAACTGATTCATGCATTAATTATTCACTTTTTACATCAAGGAAGCTTCTAGAAGGGTAAAGAGAGATAAAATCTATCAAAGTGCCATGAAAATATTACATTTATCCATCATCTACAAGTAAAAATGGTCAACCATAGTCAAAACAGTGTTTTTTGACAAAAAAGGTCAATTCTGGCAAATGCTGGCTCGTCCGTGCTTTCAAATGGTTGCGCCCCTTTGCAGCAACTTTTGAGTGGGTTCCACTGGTCCAAATCAGGTGCAAGATGGCTCATTGGAAAGCTTGGTCTGTCTACTTTCCATCCCAAGTGGAATTTCTGAATTTGGAGTTGTTTTGCCCCCTCAAAAACCATTTCTCCCAAGGTCACTTTCTGCAACTCAAAAAGTGGGCAGAAAGTCATTTTTTTGATGTATTTTGAGCTTTTGGAGGCTCAAATCTCAAAATCAGGCTTCTCCCAAGTATTGGTA
The DNA here is from genome assembly GCA_000404065.3 of Pinus taeda. Lineage (NCBI taxonomy): Eukaryota > Viridiplantae > Streptophyta > Pinopsida > Pinales > Pinaceae > Pinus > Pinus taeda. The sequence goes on along the minus strand of APFE030443231.1, from coordinate 3,826 downwards.
ATTTTTCTCTTTTCATGCCCTTTCCAAAAATGCCAAGTTTTCAAAATTCCGAGCAGTCCTCCAAAATGATCTCACCCGGGGTGAGACCGTTTCACGAGAAAAACCTCTAATTTTACCAAAAATTTGCAAAATGCTCCAAAATTCTCAAAATTTTCAGATTTTGATGCTAGATCAAGGCTGATGAGTCCATGATGAATGTAGGATGCCTCAGCCAAGATGGAGAGTGGATTTGTCATTTTCTTCTTCTTCCGGGCCTCTAACAACTTTCGTTGGAGAATTTTCATTCTAGCCTTGCAAACATGCAATCTTGCCCAATAGTGTGTTTTCATGTTGCGTAGCAGCTCTTTGTCGCGATTTGCCTTCTCCAACAATCTCTCCAAATGTGCATTCACCCTGATAAGCATGGACTCCCGATCAGCAGGCAATGGGTCACCGGGCCTCCTACGGTTCAAAGTCCGACCACTGCGGATCCTCCATAACTCATCAAGTTCTTTTTCTTCTTCTAATTGTTTGGTGCGTTGTTCTAGATAAGTGTTGGTCCATTGGGCCATTTGGAGCGTTTACTGCAACACAAGGTTCTCCTCCTCTTTCTGCCTGATAATTTCATAAAAATTTGAAGGGGGAGAGCGGGCATCACAACCAATGAAATCATCATGTGCCTCGTGAACTGCCTCATCCTCAATCATGGGCTACTTGCCCTCTCGTACTGCCTATGCCGATGAAGAAATCGAGGCCCCTTCCACCTGGTGTGGAGATAACACTCGCTGCTCTGAATATGATAATGAGACCCCTTCCACCTGGTGTGGAGAAAGTACTCGTCGAGCTGCTGCAAATAAGGTCCTATGACCTCTCTGATATGTGACCCAAGGAGAAGAAGCCATGTGTCTAGCAATGCTGGTCTCGGGCTGATGTGATGGCCCTCCCTCCTCGTGAATTGCCTCTGGCCCTGGATGTGGCTGTGCGAAAAGATGTCGGGAGATGAAATCTGCCCAAGGAATGCCCTACTGGCTCAGTTGATGGGAAACTACTAGCTGAATAAGACCATGATGGCATAGGCTCCAAAGCTGCTGTGCTGGGGTCTGTCTCTGAAAGATAGTGGCCATCCTCTGAGTGTCGTGAAATAAGTATGCTGAGATGTTCATGATTCTCACTCTGGTGAAGTGCATCATCATGTGGATATGACAAGAAAATACTTGTGAGAATCTCCCCTCGCATGTGAGGTAGTGCATAATGAGTCTCATGATATCTATATACTCTGCTCGGAGGAACTTGATAGGAAAGGTCCTTGACAAGTTATGCACATAGGTAGGCCTGACATATGGCTCGTAGTATACTAGGTCCAGCCACTTGCGCTTCGGCCACACCTCACCCACATTGGGTATCCCAGTAGCCTCTGTGATAGCCTCTGGAGAAAATACAAAATTCACTCCTGCAAGGGTGACCTGCCTGTCATGGAGATGTAGGAAAAACAACCGGGCCAACTCTCTGTGATGCTGAATGTGACAGCCTCTCACAAAACTGATAACAAGCCATGTGCTGAAAACAAGATACTACCAATGGGCAAGCCTGCAACTTCGTCAATGATGTGGGCTCTTCCCTCTTGTGGTGACCACCCTTGCCTCCCCTACGAGGCCTCCGTTGTGTCTCAATCTCAGTAGATGATGATCAGTCATCACCTTGCTCATTAGTCTCAGTAGTTGACATGGTGTTATTGAGCAAGGTGGAATAAACAAGTCAAAATGACCGCTGCCCTGCCTGCAAAATGCTGTGAAGTATGTTGTTTTCAAGGGGAAACATCATGAGGGATATGTTAGGGGAGGGAGTTTATATAAGGAAAGGGAAAATATATACAAAAAACAGGGAACTTTGAAGGAAATAATCACACAATGTCAAACATGCCATCTCATCTCTCATCATTTGCAAATCAATACTTTATTAGGAAATGTGTGTTTTGATCACCAAGGGAAAGGACAATAAAAATTTACATGATGGAGGGAATGAGGGCATCAGTATCAGGGTATGGGATAGCATCAATCACAATCAATTTTACAGGCTGCTCCTTTTATTTTGCTTTTAATGTCATTCATGAGCATACTCTGTTTTTTCAACCTTTAAAATGGCTTTTGGATGCTAATGGGAAACAATGATTTAATTTATTTGATCACAAGGGGAGGGGAAGGGTTCTTGTGATTATTTTGCAATGGAAAGGAGAGGGATTGTATCAAGGGAATTAGGGTTAGGGAGTAATGAAACCTATTAACAAAGTCTACCAACCAATTTTCACAACAGCAGTCTTTCAATAGTGCTGGCAGCTTCATAATAGTGAATTAGGGTTTCATTGCATGTTTTGAAAATAGGGAAGGAGATTCAATCGCATAGGGAGTTTGAAGATGGGGATAGGCAGTTGAATTAGGTTTTTCATGAGGGGATTAGGTAGGAAAACAGAGTCTAGGGAAAGGGAGATGATACCATGTTAATGCACAAACCCTAGCACAGCAAAACTGCTCCTTTTGATAGCTAGCAGCTGATACATTTGATAAACTTTGTCATGATTTTACACAGCTTCTAACCTTTGATATTTACAGCAAGATAACATTTTTCTTTTGTTTTTTATAAGGCTATGCAAGTTATATTTTTTACTCTTTTTTTTTTAATAATCTTTATGTGCATGCCTCTGTCATCAATTTCTTTTTCTTTTCACTATGTTTGTTTTCATTCATTGCTGTGCCTTTTACATATATAATTTGTTGTGTGTAATAGTGTAGGGTTTGAGCATGTAGCATGTGGAAAAGGTAGGATTTGTATGGTTAAAAAGAACTAGGGTTTCATAGGATTTAGGGGTAGGGTTTGTATGGTTAATTTGCAAATGAGATCAATAAATATGACATATTAACATATGTGATTAACATGGGAAAATGAAAGGAGGGACATAAGGAAAAATTGCCTTGAAAAACAAACAAACTGTCATAACATATGCTTGCAAAAAAAACATCATTCAACCTATCTTCTATTGATTTCTTGCATGAAATTATGACCATAATCCTCCTTTGCAATCATAACACCATCACAAACCACGTGGAGGAGACATACCTTGACAAATTTGAGAGGATTTGGAGAAGTTTAACTGTTCAGGTGAGATTTTTGTGCAGGCAGCCAGAATGGTCGCACACCACCCAGGAATGGTCACACACACTATAATAGTCGCGCCTGTGTAATTTTATACAGCGCAGAACCCACCAAATAGTCGCGCACCACCCAGGTGGTTGCGCACACCTGAGGAATGGTCGCGCACCTTCCCAAGCTCGGAATTTGCTGCAAATTGCCCAAATCGGTCGCTTGCCTCTCTCCTTGTAATTTCTTGCTCCCAAATGCACAATGAGGGTTTTCAAAGAGGGAATTTACCTTTATATGCTTTCATTTAAAAAAAATTTAACTCAAAAACCCACTTTATAATGTTTATACTTGCTTTTCTTTTTAACACTGTTTAGAGTCTTTTTGTCCTGAAATGAGCTCTTTTGATGTGTTTGACTCCGTTCTTTTTGCAGGTTGACCATCTGATGGATTGTGGTGAAGGAACCAGGGTTGTTGCTGGCACTTTTGCAAACCTCTGAAAATTTCTTTATTTTTACAAATTTGACATGACCTTGGACTTAAAAACAGGGTTTTCAAATCCAAGGTATAAAATGATCTGTAGCTTATGAAAATAACAATGAAACATATGTACATACCTCCTTCTGGCTTGCTAGGCCCTCACTGACCTTGACTCATGACCTTGAAATGATTTTGACTCAAAACCCTAGACCTAAGACCTGGGACCTCAAAACAA